>CM040240.1:293337035-293574790 GCA_022545495.1 Chrysanthemum lavandulifolium
TGATTATTGATTGCTTATATCTAATTTTTGGGGTGCAACATGAAAAAATTACATTTACAAATAAATGTACGTAAATACTTTAAAGTTCAAGAAGATAAAACTTATGACAAAATTAGTATTGAAAATACGAAGCATTTTACATGTAGATAAACAATCCAAAGTTCCGTAAGATAATTAAAAAAAAAGGAAAAATAACAAAACAACAAACATGATGGCACCTTCTCACCAAATGGTCATATATGTTAAATTGGTCGTTAAAGGCTGCGCTAGTGCCTAGTGGCAAAAGAATTCAGTATGTGATTGGCATTATGGACAAAATAGCAACTCGATGAAAGATTACGTGGTCTTACATTGGATGAGCATCTTGTGGTGATGTCCATGATTGGTAGCGATGAGCCACTTTCGTGATCGGTTTGATGACGATGGAAAGTTCGACGGCACAAATGGTTGCAGTTGGCGGTGTGATAAGCTAGTCATAGACGTAGTATATGTTTCATTTGTGGCATCAGTGAATGTTACTATTTCTTTTGTGTGACGCTTTGTGAACCTTTGTGACTAATATAATCGCGTTAGGTGTGAGACTCGTTAACCCGAAGATTATGGTCTCATGAGCTAGAAAATTTTTCATGGGAGGTCGAAACAAATTTTTTCGAAATACATTAAATGGGATGGTCTATAATAATTTTTTCCGAAATACACATGAAATCACGGAAAAATACACTAACAGGCTTAGGTCTGGGCGGGACCCTTCCGGTCCCTTAATACACTACAAAAAAGGGCTATAGTGACGAGAATTTAATGACGACTTATATTTTTCGTCACTATTTAGTGACGATTTAGAATTGTCGTCACTATATATCGTCACTTGCATATATTAGTCACAAAATTTTCGTCACTCATCTTTGGATTAGTAGTCACGAAAAAGTTTGTGAGTAAGTTGACTATTACAATTTTCAATAATCTTCTTAGTGTAATCTTATTAATTAATATATTTATCAAAATCAAATCAATAATAATATATTTATCAAGTTTTAAAAGAAAAAAATGCATCCTCATTTTTTAAACATTAAAGTATCTGATAAACAAAAAAAAGTCAAGTTTTCAACAAATAAAAGGCGTCCAGCTTATTGCAGTACATTCAAATTTCGGAAGTCTAAGTTTTAAAAAAGTATAAGGTAGTGTTTGATAATGACTTAAAGAGTCTTAATTGTAAAATAGCTAAGTTAATTAAGTCACTAATTGAGTGTTTGTTTGGTGCTTAATTTAAATGGATGACTTCCTAGAAAAAGCCATGAGAGTGAGGGTCTCTATATTAAGTCATCACTTTTATCATACTTTTACATATTTACCCTTCTACTTTTTAACATCTAATTAACACTTATTTCAAATAAAATGTATAAGATAATTTTTTAATTCGGACACTTTATTCAAGACACAAAACAAACAACCATTTATCCATCTACAAACAGACAACATATATCTAGACATACATTTTAATTTAACATGACTTAATATAAAAACTAAACAAACAGGCCCTAAGTTTTAAAAAAGGCGGATCAAATTTCGGTCAATATATTCACGGTTCTACAACCCGACCCGAAATAATTAATTAATATAATTTAAAATTTGGGGCACATTCACTTTCCCTGTGGCTTCACTTTCCCTCAGTTTCACACATTAAATCCTTCTTCACTGCAGATTCACACATTACGATCATTCCGCCATGGCTAGCATCTACCGAATCTCATCACTATTTTGTTAACTGCAGATCCTTCTTCACTATTTTGCCCTAATTTGCTCAGAGGTTTTCTTTAAATCCTAATTATTACGAGTTAATTTCATCTAAATTCGATAATATTATGTTACTTGTATGAATTTCTTGTATAATTTGTATCTATTTGTGTTTCATCTACTTGTTTGAGTCAACAAGTTTAGTTGAGTTTATTGCCTCTTTGATTCTGACCTAATGCCGATAAAATTGTGGTTATTTGATTGCTGGTTTGAGTTTAGAATGTGTAGGTTTAGCGGATTAGAATTTAAGCATTGCATGCCAAGTGTTCGATAAAATGTCTAGCAAATTGCAAAGTCAATGTAGCAGTAGTAATGGTGCCACTAGTTCATCGAAATGATAGTTTAGTTGTGGATGATGAGGATTGTGGTAAGTCACGGTAGGTTTGCGCTAAACGGCATCTTAATGAGGTGATTATTGTTTCTGTTTACGGCCGGTTTTATCGGATTGTTTTAATACGCTTAAGTTAGCAATTTGGCCATTTTAATCATCTATGTTGATTTGTATTAGATGAGTAACAAGGATTGATTAAATTGAAGGACTTGTTTTGATTGGCGGTCGATCAATCAAGCTAGGCAAAGGAAAACTTGCTTGTTCGAGTCGTATCCGGTTGTCGTCTTTGAGTCTAGACCTTGCAATGAGCTTTCTTACAATACTCCGAGTATGAATGTCATCTGAATCGCCTACAAGGATAATGAAATAGGATTAAAGCGAATAGTGTACGTCAAGAAGTGGAGTGTGTGTTGGCGGTAGTAAAGTCTAGTTTAAGTTGGTACTCTACCATATTTCTTTTTAGATGAATAAAAGTATTTATAAATCATTCTTCATGGTCCTTATAATTGAGAGATTAACCTATGTTGTCAAATGTGCAACAGTGCATTGACTTCAAGAAATCGGTTGTGAATAAGCATCAAGTATAGTTTCGTTGTAATGGTCAATTAGGGTTGTGAGTATTATATAAGCATCTTGATGTTTGTGTCCTAATTACGGTTGGATAATGTAAAATAATATAGTGGTAGTAAGAAATGGTTGGCAAATAATAAGTATGTTATGAGCAGACTCAAACATTAATCGATCCTATGTGGTAAGACTAGAATGAGTGTCCTTGTTTAAAAAGCAAAGCTAAAGAAACTAATACATCATCCTCATAAAGGCACCATAAAAAGGTGAATTACTGTAGTTAGTTTTGCTTATCCTGAAAAAGCGTAGTAATGGGAGAAATGAGTGAGTGAGTAAAAGTGAAAGGTAAGTGAGAAATGTATGCCTGCACTTATGGAAGTTTAGTAAACTCTAATGATTAGTATTATAGATAATAGTTTAGTAAAGCAGGCAGGGAGGCAGGCATGCAGGACGTATTTTTAGGTTGTGATGGTGATGAATTAGGCAGGCAGGCTTGTGAGTACGATAATGAGGTCTGTGTGAACAAGGAAGGAAGGAGATACAACAAGTAGTAAGTATGTTAAGAATGTATCTCCTTATAAAACACATATATAATATTGTCAGTGCTATAATTTTTAAGTAATATTTTTCTCAGCTTGTTGTGAAACTAATCCATCATTGTAAAATAATAATTTGTATAGAGAGTAGAAAAAAAAGGCAGGAAGGAAGTTTGTAACATCGCCCATTTGTATAGAGTGTGAAACTAATCCATCATTATAAAATAATAATTTCTCAGCTAGCAGCTCACATTCATCTATATAATTAATAATGTGCTTTAAATGCTATTATGTTGTGTTTCATGTTGAGTTTATGATATATAAAATACAATAAAACATAAAGACATCAAGAGTACGCAAGTTGTGGAAGACTAAAGATCATAACAAATAAATTAATTAGCGAAAGTATGCATAACGTACCTCATGCGAATATCAAATCTCTTGAGCAAGACCAAGAAGTGGAAATTAGAGAGTTGTCCTTACCAAGAAGTGGATTAGAGAGTTTCTACAACTCAAACCAATATGGTGTAAGAATAATGTCTTACTACCACGTTCTTGTACACACGAATTAACCAACGAATCAAGCGATTGCTAGATCTAACACAAAGTCCTCGTTTATGAAAAACGAAACCAAACTCCCTTACTTGGGGTGTTCGGCTGATTATGGGACAAGAGAGAGGAGAGGAGAGATCTAGGGTTAATTCAATGCACAAGTGTATGAAACCCTAGAACCTAACCCTCTTTATATACTAGTAGGTAAACTTAGGGAACAAGTTTGTGAAATAGGCCTTGGAGAGGCCCTATGGCCGGCCATGTAGACAAGCCCAAAAGAAATCCATAACTTTTCCAAGTTTTCCATTTCTAGTCCTTTCTCTTTTCATTTAACGGTCGTTAGTCATTTTCCGTTAAATACTTAACGATCGTTAACCGGACTTAATGTGTAATAATTAATCGTAAACATAAACATTAATTATTAACTTTAATTCTCATTCGCTAATGTGTGCAATCCGTGGTCACGAGTTCGAATCCGGACATTCACATGTTTGTAAATATATACATTTCCAACACTCCCACTGGATATGTTTACAAAGCGTGAAATGACATTGGTTAGCGTCTAGCAACACGCCAATGCCCCGGTACAACTCGTGTATGGTTTTCGGAGAAAACCAAGTTTGATGATTCATCATCATATTCATCCTTTGTTTCTAATACCATGTTAATAAGAATATGGATCTTACTCATTTCTTAATTAACTATTTCATTTCTCGCTTTATATGATTTATTAAGATTACCAATTCTTACGAACAGAAGACCTTGGGTATGGCCATACAAACATCTTAACAATCCTACGAGGGCCCAAGAGTATTATACTTCAAAATAAATTTGAAGGAAACAAATCCCATTTTGACTACAAGCGAGATTCATAAATTTCGCAACACTTCGAAAACAACCCTTATAACTACCGATTCGTGTAGCGTTAGATTGCTTCACAAAATGCACTACATCCATGACATATCTCTTGTATCTCAAGTCGAGGATAAATATCCATGATATACTTAATGACAAAGATCCATAAAGTATCATCATGCGGGTGGGATAAGTCCTATACTCAATTCATTGAATATCATCGAAATTAGTCATGCTACGCATCAATATACTTTCAAGTATATTCTAACTAATACTCGATTTGTCTTAATTCAATATCATTCCCATGTTATTGATTGACAACGGACTATTTAGAATAACTTAAGTTATTCAAGGATTTAAACATGCAAATACAGGACACAATATTATAAATGAAATTAAGCGTATACCGTACTTTAATTCATTATAAATAATAATTGTTTAACATCCTTTATCCAAATACTAAATAGATCAATGCATGATAATTCTAGTTAATGAATTTTGCCACAAGTCATGCAACTCATACTTGTTGACAAGGCATAATTTCAACTAACTTTGATCTACAAGAATTTTGAGAATACTTATTTCAAAAATTCAATAATTGAATTTCTTGTATGTGTTTACACATATCTTGATATTGTCATATCATTCCATAAGGTGCGTGATAACCTGAACCACCTTTATATGACAATCATCTTTCAAAACTTTTAAAGTTTTAAAGTATTCTTCATTCTTTAATGTATAATGCAACTATGCTCTTAGTTGAGCATAACTAGTCAACATGGTCATTATCAAGGATACCATGACTAGAATTGAGTGTCATCTCAATTATACCAGCATCATTGTGTACAACAATATGCTCTTTAAACATCCGTAAACTTTGAACAGTTATAGTGTAATGTTGGTGCCTACCAAAACTCAAGTTTGTTGGCAATGACAATTATGAAATAATTGCCATATTTTCATCCATAGAATCTAGGAGCATCTCCAGATTGTGGAATGTGATTCTAAATCCAAACATATTCCTTTAAAAATATTTATTACACTAACAACTTTCAATGTTGTCAAATCATCTTGTAATCAAGCATGACACAACAATCTTATACAACATGATGTACATGATGAATCTTCAAGTTAGACTTTAAGATCTCATTATATATCTTGTCAAAGATATGTATCTATTAGACTCATTTATTTACCGCATATGTTTATAGTAATAAACATATATTCCAAGGTTGTATCTTATTTCCAAATCTTACAAACAAAGTTTCATTCCCAACTAAAACTTAATTTAGGTGGAATGTAGTTGCCCATACAACATATAAGATTTAAGAAAATAATACTCCCACTAGCTTTCGGGAATACTTATGAGCTATCTTATTTTAATTATTAAATCAAACATGGATTTAATATTAAACATAAGAATCATCTCATAGATGCATGCATATATCCATTCATGGATTCTTGCGGTTTGTACATATTCAAAGATTATTTGAATTCATAAAACTACTTTGTATTACTTATCGTCCTCAAAAGTAATTCCACAACAAAGAGTTTTGATATTCATTGTCAAAATTTCATATCAATGAAACTAAGTATGACAATTATAATCTTTATACTTCTATTTAATGTATCTAGTAAAGAATATTCAATCATAGTTAATTGCTTAAATATGATTAATATTATTATCACTAGACATGCATTAAATATGTGTACAATATTGTCCATATGATTTCTACATAAAGATTTAAACCACTAGGGTTTCCATCCTTTGAAGAAACTCATATTCATTATTAAGATAAACCAAGTATCTAAAGTTGATTATCTTTATGGACAGCATCTCAACATTCATAGTATGATTGATTTACCACAATTCAACATTTGGTAAATTCATCATCATGATTAACAGGCTTACCATGATCCTGTAACTCATAATCCTCAGCATATTAAATATCTGAGATATCCTTACGGATCTATGAATGACAATTCCATCATATTGAGGTCTATCATATACATGTTTAGCCTCATCATGATATTTGCTAGTGCATTTTAGAAGATTATGTATTTTGTAATTCAATCTTTCAAGATCTAAACAAAACTCCCACTTGCCTTTAACAATTTAAAGATTACCTTTAAATAGTTTATCAAGTAGAGCAACAATACATTGTTCTCTTTTGGGATATTACAAAAACATTGACAGTTCCTAACATTAGTTTGTTACAACTCACTCTATAAGTAGTTTAACAAATTCAGAACTTCATTTATAAGACTTAATGTGATTCATCACATTCCATAAACAAATGGTGTCTTATCAATCTTCTAGGTTGGAGTCTTATTGAGTATATTCAATCTATACTCAATCTACTAACCTTGATAACATTTTGGAAGAAACTATAGTTATCTTGAATCAAACATGCCAATAGATTTTGATTCTTCTAACTGAACATACCATAAAACTATGGTATTTCATTAGAATTAATATTGTAAGATAAATCTAACAATATTTAAGATAACCATCTACTCTTTGGTTTATCCTATTTGCCAACAAAGTAAAACTTAATGGTACAATAGAATTACCAAATCAATTGCATACATTATAACTCAAGTATTTTTGACCAAGTCAAAAGACATAACAGTTATAATCCCACTATACGTTATAAGTCATTGATCAACTCATTGACTCCATGCATATGTCTTAAAACATAGCAAGTTAACGTCTTACTTTATATTATAAGTCTTGTATTAAAAGACTTCATGTTTGTGACTTTACAAAATCATAAACATTTATAATTAAAGTAATTATGAACACCACCTCGGGTTTCAATTAATATTTCAAGTTAATATTTACTACATATATTTAAGTCATTCAACGAATACTTAAATTCAAAGTAGTATTAGATTACTTCATTTAATTATGTCATTCCATGAAAAGTTCAACGTAAGAAACTACAAAATCATCGATGCTCGTTCTCACGACACGTGGATATTTTACCTTGGGCTATAATCTAGTTCACGTTTTCACGTAACATAAATTGTAACTACAAGTGTTTCTTAGACATAAATATTTAAAGTAGTATTTGTTATCATCTTGACACATGTTCTTAATAGGGCAATCATACATATTTAAATGTATACTTCCTATTAGAACGTTATTCTCTTACTTTACAGTCAAGAGAATCCTTTAAAATATATTAATATGTGTTGTACCTTGCACACAATAAGATTTCTCCCACTTGTGCATGGAACAACATCATGTAGCAGATAAACAACACGATACACGTTCGTTTATTTTTATTAATATGATTTGTGTCATAGATATAACAAGTAGATATAGAACTATATTGTTTAGTAAGGAAACGCACACCACTATCCTTAAAAACATAAGTGTCTACAATTGGAAAGTAATTATCTTTGAAGATAATCGGGTTACTACACGGAAATAAGGCTTGTAGCTCCCACTGAATTAGAAATCATTAAAACAACTTCTTATTCAAGAATGCAACACAAATGCTCCCCCGAATCGACAACATTGTAAGTGTTGCATAACCAAGTGAAAACAACTTGCTTGCTTTTACTTTCCTACACCTTTAAAGAACCATACGTAATCATTACTAAGGTACTAAAGGTGTATTCTACTCTTTGAATGATGGGTTATCCATCAATGTTATTAACTTGAAAAATTGGGTATGCAATTTCTTCCTTAATAGTCCTACCATCCCCATACGGTATGTAGCACCTTTAAAGGTTAAAGCAAAACAACTAGATAAAATATGCTAGTTTGCCTTTTACCAATTTTCGCGGTAATTAGTCTAGCTTCTAATTTAGTAACTCATATAGATGTTTTCCGGTTAACCAACATTCATGTTGTTACAAAAGGATTCATTCACCAAATGAGGATAATGAAATCTTTATGGAAAATAAGATGTGCAATTCATTGCTAAGAGTTACATTAGAATTTAGACAATTCAAATGTTCCTATTATACCTTTCTCATTCATGAAAAGGAATAGGATTGAGTCTCATGCTTCTCCCATGGAAAAGAGACTTCGTTTGTCTTTTCGAAGAATTATTCTCGATCAAACATTTGTTTGAAAGCGAGTGGATCAATTTACTGATCAAAGACTAAACCACGTTCTGGTTAAATGTTGCATTTATACATTCAAAAGAATTACAAAATTCAATTTTAGTATTTTCGATAATTAACCTTTTCAAGAAAATTAAATACCCATGGTTCATAAATATATAACCATTTAATTTTCATTGAAAACTAGGATCCAAATTGTCATAATTTCATTACGTCAGTTGATCTGCTAGTAATGAACCTTATACAAAATGGTGGAGCTTTTGCTCAATTGCCAATTTCAATTGCAATTCCTAGATTTATGGGATTTACATATAGCCAATTTCAATTGCCATGTAAACATGTTTTATCCCATCTTATGCCTTGAGTTGCCGGTTCTCACCGCTTAACTCAATTAAGTTGTCCAACTTAAGCGCAAAATCGTCCATGCCCGTTCTCACGACACGTGGACATTTTACCCTTTGATTACGATCTAAGTCACGGTCTCACGCAAATAAAAAATAATCTTAGGTGTTTCCGTTTCGTTGGATGGCATATAACTTAAATTAAAGGGTAATAGTTTTGATGTTAAATCAAATATGTACAAAGATGTCATGCATTCATCTTCGTAACATAGGTTTTATTAAAACATTTATATCTTGTTTTAATGTTTAAGTTTTCATCATCAAACTTTAATTGAGGTATTGGTTTCACCAATCAAGGAATTTAGTGTTAATTATCATCCATTATACCGTACTTTTGCATAAGTGTAAACACTTAGTGTTTCGGATAATTACCACCTAAGTGGCGCATGGAATCAACACTAATTCGCCCTTAAGATGAGCTTGCACATTTAATGACTTACTAAGTAGCTCCATTCGAACTTACAGAGAGGAGAGGACTGTGTGCGCTAAAGCACAACCTTAGACATCCATTCGGTGTGTTGTGCGCACTTCTTTAAACCCCTTTTATTAGTTCATTCTCATGGGTGAGCCGTTCGGTCATTTGTACCAAAGTCATCAATCAATTAAACGATTATGATTACTATTCTTAAAAATACATGTTTCACCATTGTTTAGGTCGGTTTATTTTTCTTGTAAAATACCCTTGTTACACATAACAAACAAGCAAGTATTTTGAAAAATAAACAAATAAACAATGAATGCATAACAAATAAAAGTCATGCATATCAAATAGCCACATGCAAACGGTTTTGATAAATCCTATTAATAACCAATTCTAGATCATCAATATGCATATATTTAATTAAGACTTTCACCCGTTTTTCATCTATGTACAAAGTGAACCACATGCATCGATTCATCGATTGCGTAAGTCAAAATTAAATATATACCACATAGCACATAATTGATTAAATAATAATTATTGAGGTCTTCCCAATTTTAGATCTATCATAATTTAGTGTATATCACTTAAACATGAAAGACATACAATAAAAGCGGATCCATGATAAAACATGCGAGATAATTATCATGGACATAAAATTACACTTAACAATTAATGCAATTAAATCAAAGTTACGCATATACACATAAAGTTGCATGCATCTTAGGGTTTCTAATCCAATTAAAACAATAGTTTACAAAACCCTAATTAGGGCACTAAATAAACGCCCCCTCAAAATTAGGGTTTAGGTTTTGCAAACCCTAGATCTAAGCATACAAATAATAACACATTCATGTTTATTTTAATTATGTGTTTTGATAATTAATTACTTGTTATACAAGGCTCGTGATGCCATTGTTGAGTTTATGATATATAAAATACAATAAAACATAAAGACATCAAGAGTACACATGGAAGACTAAAGATCATAACAAATAAATTAATTAAGCGAAAGTATGCATAACGTACCTCTTGCGAATATCAAATCTCTTGAGCAAGACCAAGAAGTGGATTAGAGAGTTGTCCCTTACCTTTCTACAACTCAAACCAATATGGTGTAAGAATAGTGTCTTACTACCACGTTCTTGTACACACGAATTAACCAACGAATCAAGCGATTGCTAGATCTAACACAAGTCCTCGTTTATGAAAAACGAAACCAAACTCCCTTACTTGGGGTGTTCGGCCGAATATAGGACAAGAGAGAGGAGAGGAGAGATCTAGGGTTAATTCAATGCACAAGTGTATGAAACCCTAGAACCTAACCCTCTTTATATACTAGTAGGTAAACTTAGGGAACAAGTTTATGAATTAGGCCTTGAAAGGCCCTATGGCCGACCATGTAGACAAGCCCAAAAGAAATCCATAACTTTTCCAAGTTTTCCATTTCTAGTCCTTTCTCTTTTCATTTAACGGTCGTTAGTCATTTTTCCGTCAAATACTTAACGATCGTTAACCGGACTTAATGTGTAAACATAAACATTAAATAATTAATCGTAAACATAAACATTAATTATTAACTTTAATTCTCATTCGCTAATAGATGTGCAATAACAATTTTCCGTGTGTATCACGAGTTCGAATCCGGACATTCGGTGGTGGTGATGATGTGTCATTTGTTTGTACCGATGAATATATACATTTAACCAACAAAACCTTGACAAAATTGATCCTCCATTCGCTAGTGATCCCGAAATATACGCTTAGGTTTAGCAACAGATGGATTCAATCCTTTTGGTAACCTAAATAGTTCACATAGCATATGGCCTGTCTTTATTGTCCCATATAACTTGCCTCCGTGGAAATGTATGAAAGACCCCTACATGTTAATGTCAATGTTGATTCCTGGTCCTCAGTCTCCTGGACTTAATATTGATGTTTACTTGGAACCTCTAATCGATAAACTTAAGGAGTTGTGGGCCGGTGTCAATGCTTATGACGCATTAAGAAAAGAGTATTTTACATTACGTGCGGCCCTGTTGGACTGTTAAGGGTTACAAAGGTTGTCCAATGTATATGGATGAAACTTCTTCTCAATATTTGAAATGCGGTAGAAAAGAATGTTACATGGGACATCGAAGATTTTACCATTGTCACATAGATGGCGAAAGGATAAAAAGAATTTTGTGGTCAATGGATGATCGGGAACCGATTGCACCTAAATCGGAGATGAAGTTTTGCATGATATTGATTGTTCCATTGGTGGCACGCATTCCTTTGTTAACAAAAAGAAGCGTAAGTATTCAGAAGAACAAGGAGGGTGGAAAAAGAAAAGTGTGTTCTTTAATCTTCCGTATTGGGCTAAACTAAAAGTGAGACACAACATCGATATCATGCATGTCATTAAGAATGTGACGGAAAGTATAACGGGAACATTATTTAACATAAAGGGTAAGACTAAAGACACGTGGAAATCTCGTCAAGATCTAATGGACCTAGGGTTGAAGAAAAGTTTACATCTACAACAAAGAAGTGAATCATTCATGATTCCTATGGCTTGCTACCATTTGACAAAGGATGAGAAACACAAGATACTAAACTTGCTCATGTCACTCAAATTCCCGGATGGACTTGCCTCAAATATATCTAGGTGCGTAAAAGAGGGAGAACTTCAAATGTCTCGCATGAAAAGTCATGACTTTTATGTTTTCATTCAACGAGTTTTACCTTTATCAATTAGGGGTTGCTTAACAAAGGAGGTTCATCCCGTGCTATATGAGCTAAGCGAATTTATCCGGATAATATGCTCACGCACTATGCACCTAGATATTCTTGAGAAACTAGAAGAGAAAATTGTTGTCATTTTGTGTAGGCTAGAACGAATATTTCCTCCTTCGTTCTTTGACATTATGACTCATCTTTTGGTCCATTTACCCTATGAAGCAAAGATGGCAGGTCCGACCAATATCGATGGATGTTCCCATTTGAGAGGTAATCATATTTATCAAATGTCTTAAAACTTCCTAATTGTCTTTGATACCAATTACTTTTTGTTTCATTAGGAAAATGCGTATTTTAAAGGGTTATGTTACAAACAAAGCTCGTCTAGTAGCATGCATAGCTGAAAGATATATAGAAAATGAATGTGTGACATTTTGTTCTATGTATCTCAATGATGTTGACACTGTGTTCAACAAGATTGAACGCAACAATGAAATGTTACATCCTGGTGGTGAAATTTCTGTTTTCGCAAGTAAAGGGCGTCCAATTGGTGGTTATAGAACATGTGATTTAAGTGAAGCTGAATTAATGAAGATTCATACATACATATTAAATAATTGCCCTGAAATGAGAGACTTATAAAGTAAGTACACTTTCTATATTAAGAAGTTTATAGTTTGTTTTTTTGTTATAACTTACTAAATGTTTAATATCTTCAGTGAACACAAAGTTGAACTAGAAGAAGAAAATTTTAACGATGTAAATGAACGTCATGACAAACAATTTGCCTCATGGCTTCAACAACGTGTAAGAACTACTTTTGAGATTTAAATTTTCTCAAATTTAACAATGAAAATAATAAACCTTGGTTAACCAATAAGTTATATGTTGTATTTGTTTAGGTGAATACTTGTTTACATTCGGTTGCTTCTGAAATCCGGATACTACCCCGTGGACCTTTTAATTCAGTGAATATCTATAGTGGATGTATGGTGAATGGGTATAAGTTCCACACCCAAAGTCGTGAAGAGAATAGGAAATGACACTGTAAACATATTCTCTCATCAGAAATTGTTTCCTGTAGGTGATGGGCAATGACACTGATGATGATGGCAATGACACTGATGATAATGAAAAGGTATATTCTAATCTAGTTGGTTTTGTTCATTGATTCAGATTGTATAAGCTCTATTGATTCATATTGTATAAGCTCTATTCAGATTGTATGTTTAAATTAACCTGTCACAATAAAATCCCATTGGTCCGTTTGTGGGTCTGCATATCAGTTCACATCTGCCCAAGTAGCCTATTTCATTGCTTATTATCTATTTATTGATAAGTGCATATGGTCTGAAAGTTGGCATACAAATTAGCTTATAGTATAGAGATTATCTTTTTTAGCATATCAGGGAATGATAAGTTAGCTTATAGTATAGAGATTATCTTTTTTAGCATATCAGGGAATGATAAGTTAGCTTATTGATAAGTGCATATGGTCTGAAAGTTGCATACAAAGTGCATATGGTCTGTTTGTGGGTCTGCATATCAGGGAATGATAAGTTAGCTTATAGTATAGAGATTATCTTTTTTAGCTATTTGTAGTGTTTATTGCTTATTAGGTAGCCTATGTCAGGTCTTGAAAGTATTGCCTCAGGTGTTTTGAACTTGATCCTCAAAGACCCATAATGCTCATTTGCTTCTTTTGAGCTTATTTGCTTATTAGATTAGCTCATTTAGGATTAGTTTAGTTCATTTAGGTTACCTTATCGATGTCTGTTGCCTCATTTTTATGCGGGGATCGAGGAGACCGAGGATTTTGATGAGCACAAGATTATGGCGATTATGTTGACGCATGAGATGATGTGTAATTGAAGCATAGATGGAAGATATATAATACTAGTATATTTGGAAGATAGGATGTATTGATTCTCTTACAGGAACAATTAGTGCCAACAAGATACTCTTTCTTTTCTTTTGTACCTTTATTGTTGGAAACAAATGGGATAATTGGTTGAAACAATTGTGATATTTCCGCTCTAAGTATGGATATATTATTTGCTTAGTATTGAGTATCGATTAAACAAATGTTTCGCATTTACTCTTTGGTTGGTATGAAGTAATTATTGACTAATAGGATGTAGCCTTTTAAAGGTGACGGAAACAATAGTTAGAGACGAGGTATTTCGTCACTATTGAACGTTAAGGTTTTGTTTGGTTCAACCAAAAATGACGCTTTTCTTTCGTCACTAATTCCATCATATAGTGACGACTTTAGCCACTTTAGTGATGAAATTAAGTGACAAAATGGGTTGTCACACACCCATAAATGACGACTATAGCTCGTCACTAAATTTAGTGTCAAATTCCAATTTCGTCACTATTAACTTAGTGACGGAGCTATAGTGACGATAAGTGACGACCTTGATTTTCGTGACTAAACCGGTTTAGTGACGAATTTTCCACCTTTAGTGATGATTTTCTTGTCGTCACTATAGCCCTTTTTTCTTGTAGTGATAGCTCCGCCCTTCGTCTGCACCCTCAGGAAGTTTAATGTTTTATTACTCTAATGTGTTGGTACTTGGTGACATCCCATAGTGTGTTTTTTCAGGACCATCAAAGTCTGTATGCTATTATCCTACTAGTCTATGACTATTACGGTACACTCCTTTATCTTCTAGTCTACTACTGAACTTTGTCCCACACTTAGCATTTCATCAACTCATTATCTGACTTGTTGACATTGGTGTCGTGAACCACTTGATAGATTTGAGAATTTAGATGGATTGGTATGCCTTTTAACATCCACTAAATAAACATATTTTAGTTAAAAGAAAACTTATAAACTACTACTAGTAATTGTCAAGTGTGGTAGTTGCATTATTATTGTAGTAGACTAATGACTTTTTGACGTGGTATTAAGGTTACACAAATTGTCTACAGCATATAGCAAACTTCCTTTTATTCAATAATTTAACGTTTGAAAATGATAAAGAACAAAAAAACAAACATCAAGTTATAATATGATTAAACAGGTCTTCAAGGGCTGCTGTCTTTATTTAATTTTTAGGTGATCCTTATATAGTAACTTATACCATACATAATAATTTAATCTAATACTCTACGGGGCTGTTTGGTTGGACCATATAAGGGGTATTTGACCGAATTTGATATTGAAATCATAAAAAAATCGTGTTTGGTATAATAAAATGTAAAGGTTTTAATTGTTGTGGGTCCCAAAAAGTACAAGGTTTAAAACACATTGGATGGACAGTGAATTTGAATATTGGTCATGGGTGGGGCTAATATTGATATGAATTGACAAATATAACCTGTTGTCTTTTTGTTTAGGTGGCAAGCCTAATGCCCTCAATATATTAAATTAAAGGGCAATTTGGTCATTTAAATTTGAAATTTTTTTGAGAAAAATGTATACCAAACAGGAACAACATTTCAAACACCATGATTTAGAAACTCCTAATATCTAAAATCATGCTAAATTTAAAATACTAGCATTTTAAGGTTACGAACCAAACGCCACCAACATACTTTTGCAATTAAAATTGTGTGCCACCAAATGACCATATTAGTAGTGAATGTTAGATCACAAATTCAACATAACTTACAAATTTCATTATTAACAAGTTGAGCAAGCTGATACGGACAAACCTCAATTCCAAAATTAACATAGAATCTATCCGAGGTTTACTCATATACATAAAGTGACAGAGCAATACGTTTCGTCAAGTGGTTCAAAACACGTGGTTTCCGAATTTTAGAACCATTTCACTATTTCAGTGACACTGGCAAATTTTATCAAACACATTACATGCATAGTTATATACATTTATTGATTATAATGAACCCTTATCAGTTACCAACACATGAATTAATTAACAAACTCAAGTCTAGTATTAATGATTAGTGATCATCAAGAATTTATTTCTTGGTAACTAACTAGCATTAATAGAAATGAAGTGAAATCCATAAGAGCGCAAAATCATGAAGTGGTAATTTCTTGGTTAATCTGCAGTTAATTACAGCAGAACATTCGCTAAATAGTCTTCTATCCATTTAGTTAAATACAAGAACATGTGAACAAGCTTATAATCCATTGTTATTAAATCGGCCAACTGGCAGAGGAAGATATTCATTGATTAGTCATTGCATATATGTGTCATTTGCTAATGTGTATTTGTATCTTTTGTAAAGTTCCTAGCAGCAAAATGTGGTTGACAAGCGATAAGATCATAGCAAATTCAGCAAAGTGTGGATCAAGAAAAGTGCCAACTTGAGTTGAGTAGTTCCAACATCTTTCACATTTTGAACCTTCCGCACATGAAACACCGATCCTAGGTAAAGTATGACCAAAAGAATGTTCATTCCTAGGTTTAGAATATCGACGTAAAAACATGGTACACTATAGAGGTGAAAAATGCGCTATGTAATGGGTTAGGGCTGAAACAGGCTTCTTACGGGTCAACCTGATATATTTTTTTGTCAAAATTTCTAGAATCTTATACATAATTAGTGTGATTATGATTAAGAAAACAGTATTTGTATATCAGTAATCCCATTTTTATTAACAAAATGATTTATGAAGTTTGATGCATTAAAGCTAGTCTGGGAGACCTTTGGCCAGTTTCTGACCCGTTTTGTTCTAAGCGAACTCCTTTAATTAACCAGATTTATCAATTAGAGATACAACCTAACCTGAATCGATCCACTTCATAACTGGAATTGGTTGAAAAAAAACATCAACATAAACTCAAAACCACAACACCACAAGATCATCAAGTGATATTTTCTTTGCTAATTTTCATTTCAACAAATCACTAAATGTGCAGTTAATTACAGCATAACATTGGCTAAAAATTCCTCTTTTCATTTAGATACAAGAGAATGTGAACAAATACAAGAACATGTGAACAAGTCTAATAGTTAATTTTTAATAAGTATTATAAAATTGGCCAATTATTTATGGAATTTAGTATTCATTATGTATAATTAGATGCTAACAAATAAAACAACGTATGAATAAGTTTAATTAATACTTGTTGATAAATATTATAAATTGGCAATCATCAATTGAATATATTCATTTTGTGTTTTTAGAGCATTGGGTATCGTCAAGCCAAAGGCCTCGTGCCGTTGGCAAAAAGTGCCGCCACGTCATCAAAAATACCTATGGCACGAGATCTTCAATGGCACCAAAAAAACCCCTCCCTCATACAAATGTGGTGTCATAGCAAAAGTGGTGCCGTTGGGTCCACCCATACCCCACTAAACACAAAAAGAAAAAAAAGACATTAAATAAAAAAAATTGATCATAAATAAAAAATAAAAAATAAGACATAAAAGTATAAACCGAAATTAATTTTCCTAAAAATAAAGCGCCACATACTATTATACTATAAAGTTTAATACAAAAACTAGGTAATCTGAGACACTTTAATAGAGTAGGTAATATATTTTAATACTCTATCTTGAGTCCTGTGTGTTGCAACTTGCAAGGATAAATAAATGTAAAGTCCGATCCTATTTTCTAGGCAACTCTAGCCAAATGCCGTAAGGTTTAAATAATACAAAGTCGTCTTCTTCCTCAAAGATACTTGCAACAAAACCAGAGAAAGAAAAAAAAAGAAAAATCACACAAACACATAACAAACACAAACACATCACAAACCCACCAAAACCAAAAGAAAAAAAAGAAAACGAAAAACCTTTGGTGAAATTTGGTGGCTACTGGCCACAACTCACTGACCAACCTCCGGTGTAGTATCTCGTGCCATAGGCTTGGCGAAGCCCATGGCTTGAGCCATGGCGCACCGTACCTAGGCCTCTTAGATGCTAACAAAGACAACAACGTATGAGCAACTTTCATAATTACTTGTTGATCAATATTATAAAATTGGCAATTATCAATTGAAATATCTTAATTACGTGTCATTAGATGCTAATGGTTTTGTATCTTGTGTAAAGTTCTTTAACAATTCCATTGTCATTTAGAGGGCTAGGTACGGTGTGGTGCCATGAGTGGTGCCGTGAGAAAAGTGATGCCATCTCATCAACTTTTTCTATAGCACCGATTTCTTGATGGCACCAAAATACCCTCCCGGCATGATACCACTTTTATGGTGCCGTCATGTACCCTTAAACCTTACATATATATTTTTTTCTTTTTCTTCATTTATTTAGATAAATGAATTATTAGCACACAATTAGTTGAATAAAATGTTGAAAAAAAATTGTTACAAAAATATGTAGCAGGATATTCGCAATTCACAAATGCAAGCCCAACACCAACTTGTACATCATATGCTCATTGATATCAAATTTAAAACCGCCCAATTTAGAAAATGACTAGACCTAATTTTTTCTTCCTTTCGCCACAACAAACACATTGTCTTCTTCCTTCTTCTTGCCGCCAAACCGCAAACACAAAAAGCGCAAACACAAAACACAAGACAAATACAAACACATCACAATAAAACACACAAACACAAACGAAAACGCAACAAACCCAAAAAAAAAAAAAAAAAAAAAACGAAAATCGCTTGCGTGTGGTATTGGTACGCCGAAGCTACCAGCCCAACACCGGTGTGGTATGTCGCGCCATAGGCTCGCGCCGAGCACAATGGCTTGAGCCACCAGCCACCGTACCCAGCCCTCTTATAAAGTGATGACAATGAAATATCTTTTTTTATTTATAAAGAAAAGACAGCTAACAAACCCAAATTTAAATAATAGGGAAATTCGAAGAGATCATTATGTATACATAAATCTGTTCGGTGTGTGTTTGTATATAGTGAAGTGGATAAGTGTGTAGGGGTTTCTTGTTATTTTCAATGGATGGAGGTTTGGTTTTGTAAAGACAATTAACTTTTGTCATTGAAATGTCCTTTTATTGAACAAAATTCAAAGTTTGAATAGAATAAATAACTAAACAACAAATATCAATATTTGCAACTTCTCAACAACTACTATGAACAATAATACAATACGAAACATAACTTTGAAAAATCATTTATGTTAAACAGGTCATCAAGGGCTGCTAGTGCCTAGTGGTGTTATTTAACTGAATGTATAAAAATTTGACAATGATAAGGGTTGAGAATATGGTTCTAATTGCATCTTATGGTCGAAGTGTTGGTCACTTTACTATGTGTAAACATTGAATTTATACTATACATACTTATGCATTTTAACCGTTTTTGTAGTGACTGTTAGATAAAAAAAAATAGCATACCTTACAAATTTCGTTATCAATAATCACTTGAACAAGCTAACCTCAATTCCAATATTAACATAAAATCTATTCAAGGTTTAAACACAATAATTAAGCCAAAACACCAGCTCACATAAAGTGATAGAGTAACATGTCTAGTCAAGTGATTCAAGACATGTGGCTTCCAATTTTTAGAATAATTTTAGTGACGCATTTCATCAAACAGGTTACATGCATATTTATTTACATGTAGTGATAATAATGAATCCTTATCACTTGCCCAAACATGGATTAGTTAACAAACAAAAGCCATGTATTGATTATTAGTAATGATCAAGGATTATTTTTTGGACAAATATCTAGAATTGTTTGAAATGAAACATAAGATAAATAGAAAACCATGAAGTGATACATTTTTGTTAATCTGCAGTTAATTACACTAGGACATAGGCTAAAAGTCTTCTTTTCATCTAAAAATAGAAGAAGCGTGTGAACAAGTTTTATAATCAATTGTTATTAAATCGGCCAACTAGCAATAGTATATACTCATTGATTATTCAATGCATGTGTCATTTGCTATTGGGCTTTTGTATCTTCGTTCGAACAACTCATTTGTCATTTATGAAGTGATGAAGATGAATTTTCCTATTTTTTATTTTGTAGAGATAAAGACAAGCTAACAACCCTATAAAATGAAATATATTTTAGCCCCGTAATTGCAAGATAATCAGGTTCTTCCATAATTTAGCTATTAATTCTGAAATTTTCAAACACTCATTTCACACCTTTTTATTAACATAATAGACTTTGTTATAGGTGAGCGTAGACCATCAATTAAAAACAATTAAGCATCCATCACTTCATATAAGATGTATCAGAACTCGTCAGTGTGTATGTCATCCATGAAATTTTTCAAAAAATAATAATTCATAGACTACATTTGCAGATGCTTAATCAGAAACAACACACCAAAATTCTCTATTTTATCCGATAATCCACACTCCTTAATTCATTCGATCTTTTTCTTGTATATTTTCCTCTCAAAGTCAACCTGAAACATTTTTTAGTCAAAATTTCTTGAATTTTATAGATAATTAGTGTGAATATGATTGAGAATACTGTATTTGTACATCAATAATCCCATCTTCATTAATAAAATGATTTATGAAGTTTGAAGCATTAAAGCGACAGTGTGGGAGACTTTCGGCCAGTTTCTGACCTGTTTTGTTCTAATCGAACATTTTTAATTAACGAGATTTGCCCATTAGAGTTATAACCTAACCTGAAACTATCCATCCATATAAGTCAATGGGTCAAAATTGACAAGTATCATATGAAATTATTATTTTTTTGTCAAGAGACTACCTGGAGCACAAGTCATAGCTGTAAGAGCAAGACCCAGTTGACTAACAATTACATTATAGTAATGTCTGCAAATAGTGGGTGATCAAGAAAAGAACCAACTTGAGACGAGAAGTTCACATTTTGAACCTTCTGCAAGTGAAACGCCAATCCATATTTTCTTCTCTCCTTGAATCAAATTATCTCCAGAATATGATACATTTTCAATTCATCAATTGGTGCCTCCTCCAAGGTGAAAGAATCTCAACCTACAGAATCATCAATGAACAAATGTAAAAGATATATTATCAAAACCTAAAAGGGTATATTATGTGCAACAATGTGTGCTTAAGTACTCTATACCAGGCATACAAATTTCGATTCATTTCTTATGAATGAGTAGAGTCCCGTGTATGGAGGGTAGGGGTCTTTGACAAAAAGTGTTTGGGTCAACCAGCCGATCCATTGCAACATCCACAAGTGCAACTTTTTGACACTATTTATATGCACAAAGTATCATAGAACTAACCTCAATATACTAGTTGTTATAAGGTAATTTGCATAAATCAGATCTTCATTATCTCTCCATGGTAAAGACAAACTAGTTATATGAACGATAGTGCTATGAACCCTGTGTGTAGAAGTATTGAAGTAAACCTGAATGCTCTAAGCTAATAGAGTCCCTAACAACTCTTGTGAAATCAAATGCAATTTCATACAAAAAGAGCTGTAACATATCTTTTTAGCCTTGCTGTAACATATCGAGCAACTCCATCTATGGATAGAAATTTTTTGACCAGAAGCATGTTCACTCCTAGGCTTAAAATATCGACATAAAAACTTGGTACACTATAGAGGTGAAACAATGTGCAGGTTGTGTAATGGGTTACTTCATACGGGTCAACCGAAATATTTTTTGTCTAGATTTCTAGATATTTATAGATAATTAGTGTGACTATAATTAATAAAACTGAATTTGTACAACAATAATCCCATCTTTATTAATAAAATGATTTATGAAGTTTCATGCATTAAAGCTATAGCCTGGGAGACTTTCGGCCTGTTGCTGACCCGTTTTGTTCTAATGAAACATTTGTAATTAAAAAGATTTGACCATTATAGATATAACCTAACCTGAATCGATCCAGTCAATGGATCAAAATTGGGACTACAATGTCGACCCAAAAAAAACGAGCGTCCCAAAATTGCCATATTGGTGTAGTGTACCTGGAGCACAGGTCACAGCTGCAAGAGCACGACCCAGTTGACCAGCAATAACATCATAGCAATGTCTGCAAAGAGTGGGGTGATCAAGAAAAGAACAAGCTTGAGTCGAGAAGTTCACATTTTGAACCTTCTGCAAGTGAAAAGCTAATCCATATTTTCTTCTCTCCTTGAACCAAATTATCTCCGGAATATGGTACTTTTTCAATTCATCAGTTGATGCATCCTCAAGCTAGAAAGAGTCTGAATCTACACTATCGCCAACTAGCATTGGAATATAGTAATTGAAAATTCATTATTACGAAATACAAGTCCAAAACTCCTAAGAAACGAATCATAAGAAAGAAATCCACTCAGAATACCACAAAATAACCATAAAGTTGGCATCTATATGAGCATTCAAGAATTACCATCTCCTTCATGTCACAACTCCCTTTTATATACAAATAACTTTCAGGGGTGCTACAAGTTTATTCAATTTCACTGAATAAAAACCGGATCTCCACTAAAAAAGGACCATTTTCTTCTAGGCCATTTGAGTCCACAGAACATGTGATGCTCACTTTGATAACATATACGTTTCAGGGTTTCCACTAGTTTATCCAATTTCTCTCAATAAAACAGAATCTCCACTAAATAAAGGGCCATATTCCTTAAAGGCGATTAAGTCCACAAAACAGTTCCAACAAGCTACAAGTCTCAAAGGGTCTCACAAACATGACCAATTTACATCACTATTAAAACAAACATTATATCAAACAGTTGGTGTGCATGATATGTTGGTTGGTACACATATGAGTGGATTTAGTTGGAACCCTGATAAACTGATTATGGAAACAGTACCTCAAAGTATGTTCTCACCATTTTATAAATAGTTAATGTATTAATACAGATTAACCAATATGGGGTGTTTGGGATTGCTTATTGAAACTGCTTATCAACAATGACCTAGCCAGCTTCGTTGTTTAGTGTTATTTTTACTTTAAAATTAGCACATTGCATTCAGTTAAACACTTGAAACTGCTTGTGTGCTTATAAGACTAAGCAAACACGTACATAAGCAATCCCAAACACCACTTTGTGCTGCTAAACACCAATTTAAAGTGTTTGACTTTACTTTTTTACTTTTGACTAAACTTTCATGACAAAATCTATAGCGACGAATTTTCAAGACTTATTGACCAATAATTTTCATCCCATAAATTTTGGATTTCAGGTTCCCACGAAGCATAATTTGCTCTCATACCAAATGTTGTCTTAGCAAGGTCAACAACATGCTTGTATGTTCCATCTTGTACGTTGCTTTGTTCCTAAACAACTGGGTACATCAACTAGTCAAAGGTCAGTTTGTCAGAAGAAAATATAAGACGAATATTAAAGGTTGCCCTCAGATTCTACTTCTTTTCCCTGTATAAGTAAGTTTCCGCAAAATATCACTCCAACCACCCATCCCCCAATTCTGATTCAACATCGCAATTTGACTAGTACCTAGCTTATGTCAAAATTAACACACTTTTAGATTATCTCAAAATAACCATACAGTTATACCACCCAAATCTCCTAACCCAATAAACACATAGCAATCTCAAACTCCTGATGTTTATTAAACCATAAAATTACGAAAAAAAATGTTTGCATTATCATGACATTTGATGCCCCATTTTATAACAAAAAAGGCTTCAGGGGTGCTACTACTTTATCAGATTTCGCTCAATAAGAACCAAATCTCCACTATATAAAAAAGGCCATTTACTTAAATGTGACATAAGTCCACAAAACAATTCTAATCAGCCTTGCGAACATGACCAATTTATAACACCATATCAAACAGTTGATGTGCAGCTTAATCTAGCCATTTACCACCACCTAGCATAGAATAGCCTGCGAAAACTACCGTCTATATCTCACTAAAATGAAGTTCATTATATAAAGCTTGTGTCTTGTACACAAATTTCCATTAATAAACTAGTAAGTTTAAACAAGTTACGTTATATTCTCCAGGTGATTGAAACTCAAAGTAAAAACGAGTTTTAATAAGTACAGGAAGAAATCTTTTACATTGGTCGAAACTCGAGACCACATACAATGAGGCCAGACATGATGCCTTCATGACTTGTAAATTTCATATTTATAGAAAGAGAGTCATCCTTGAATTCATGAGTTGAGTTAAATTTCCACAGTTGAATCTCCATCCATCCATCTTCCCTTTGTTTTGGAACCCGAGTAATATCATTTATGTTCGATGGGATCGGGGTTATAAAATAGAAAAAATCGGCCTCATTGTTTTCTTGATGGAGTAAATCTCGTACTTTCACCGGACAATGAAGTCCCTGGCATTGTTCTGAAAGCTTGAACATAAGGTAACACACATAATCTGTGTCCGGTGACAACATTTGACTTTTAATTGTGCAATTGATATGAAATACTTGTTGTGGTAAAAGCTCAATCACCACTTGAAATCTGCATGTAAGATATATTATATGATTACATTTATACTTCTCAAGAACAAAGTATATTTAAAGAGAACTAAATCCAGCACGTGAATCTTTTGTCGGCCATCTAGTCACGAATCTTTAATATGTTACTAGAAAACAACAAATATTTGGACCTTGAATTATCAAATATATTTTTTCACAAAGCGCCTTTAGGTACGCACATATGAGGACATAGCGAATGTACAATTAGAATAAGTTTAGCGGTTAAAGGAGGGTGTAACAAAGTTAATTCAAAAAAAAAGAAAAGAAGCAAACCTGGACAGAGCTGATGGTTTTAATGTAAAGAGATCAACATTAGAGTATTTGTATAAAGTTGCCTTTATGGAAAGCACGAGTAGTTTTTTTCACCGACTTCGCCCAACCAGAAGAACTCATCATAGTTTCTGCATATCTTGAATATTTCTTCAAAGTTAGTTGGCAAATGTTGCACCTGATCCACATTGAAGTTTGATTTCAATACTTGTTGGACTTCCTTCAATTTTCCGATTTCTTCATGTTTCACCTGTGTACAAACCATGAAAAATTATGCAGCATAGAATATGGTTTATTTTTATTTTTATTTTTTGGCAAGCATCCAATCCCTTTATATAATATAAACAAAAGAATATAAAATGGAACCAAGGGATATAATTTCAAACTTACTTTGTCAATTGCTTGAAATTCAATGCCTTCAACATAAATTGCACTTTCTCCACAATAGTATGATGAAAAGCTCTCAAGTAGAAACTCAAAAACGAGATCTTCATTCTGATTCAAGAACTGGCACAACTCAATCATCATCCAGTCCTTGTCTCTCCATGTTGCGAAATATGCATGTAGACTTTCGAGTCCCTTTCTATAATTTAGGTTAACACACATCGGTTTATTAGAAAATATTCTTGAACCACAAAGTCTGAAGACTAGGAAGGCCCCATAAACAACATCTGGAGATAAAAATCGAGCGTCTATCTTAATTTCGATGTTCAAATTGGAAATATCTGACATCTCCACCACTGTCCCAAACCTGCACAAATCCCTAGTTAATTTCTATATTTGAATTTATTGTACCAGACAAATCACTATTTAAATAAAGGAAGGAACATTATAAAAAAACATTATCAAGATGCTAGCAAAAATTTATAATTCACGGTCATGAGAACAGACGACGCAAAACAGGGGCGAACCTCAACTACCTTATTAGAAGGTTTATAAAATTATAGTTCCCAATCATATATTGAGTATTAAAATCTATTTTGTCATGTACAAAATCAGTTCTCATTGTTGATATGTATGTATGCTGGACTAATCTTGTTATTAACCGGATGATAAGAGGACTGAAATGTAAAAGAGCTAAAGATGAAGCACTATTCATTTGTTGATTAGTGCCTGAGATTAGCAGTTCTAGTAGAATAGAGTCCAAACGATTCAAATATGTTTTTTATAAGCACTATTACAGGGGCAATATGTGAACTTAGTCAAAGGGGTTCTTAAGTTTGATCCTATTTGATCATAATTATAATTATATAATTAATAATAATATTATGCTACTATAAACAACTTGCCATCCATTAAACGGTAAAGAGAATAACCTTATACTATAAATCTTAAAAAGCATAACACACATCTACCAATAATGCATATATTTGCTTATCACTTAAAACATGCAAATTAAGGTGGAGAGTTAGAGAATAACCTTGATTCGGAAGAGATTTCCACTCATATGGACAACTGTTTATGTAGGAAAACATTGTGGCTGAAACCATTTCATTTCTTTCTCCATCACCAACGAATGACAACAACTGTTATACAAACGAATTGCAATCAGACTCAGTGTGTATGATATATAAACGCATGTGTGATTTTGAATTATCTCTCAATAAGGAGAAGATACATAGAAACGGGAAACACCCAATAAAGGAGATGCGAGAATGAGCTGATTACCACTTTGTCCTGTTGAAGGAGGATTCCCTTACAAAAAATGTTGTAAAGTTCCTCTTTCTTTTTGCTAGAATAGATTTCTGGGCACTTTGACATCTGGATTATTTCTTTATAGTCTTTAGGCAATTTGGGCTCCCATTTCTCATAATCCTCCTGTATATACATTAATCAATTAATAAACTCATGTTTTATACAGTTACTTTCTTACAGTTTATAACACAATTAAAGGTCATAGTTTAGATATATATGAATCTCAAGTTGGCCAATTTTGTCAAAATATAGAAACTTACTTGAAATTCCAATGCTTTCTTGAGTTGTATGACCACTTCATCAGCTGTTGGTCGTCTTTCTCTCCTGTGATGTAAGCATTTAAGGGCAATCCTTGTAAAGGTGATATATGACTCTGGCACAATCTGTTCTTTGATACCCTCGAACACTAACTCATCAAGTTTTTCTAAATAATAGTGTTGTTTAGCCAAAAAGGGTAAATAAAGATACTCGTCATCTAATTTTAAGGATGATAGTTTCCACACAATATATCAAATAAGACCGCACCCAACGAGAATATATCGGACTCTTTGGTTAAGAAGCCTGTTTTCAAGTATAGTGGGTCACGATAGCCAATTGTGCCTCTAACATTGTCGATGACATAGTCTACATCCTGATTTGTTGGACATACTAAGGATAGCCCGAAATCACTAATTTTTGCTTTCCAATCATCAAGCAGTAGAATGTTGCTGCTGCTGATGTCCCTATGTATTACCATTTCTATACTTGAAACAGGTCCATGAAGAAACTCCAACCCGACTGCAATATCGATGCATATTTTAAGCCGCATCACCCATGTAAGTCTATCATCGCTCAAGTACTTATCAAGACTTCCTCTGGATGCATACTTATATACAATAATTTTCTCATCCTCTTCATCACAGTAGCCTACAAGACCAATGACATTTTCATGTTTATACTCCATGAGGATTTCCAGCTCTGTCATAAATTCAGCTTCCCCTTCAGCAGATTTCCTACCCAACCGCTTTGCTGCAATGAAGTTATGCTCATGAGTGTTACCCTTGTACACATTCCCAAAATCCCCATGTCCAATGAGATTGTCTTGACTGAAGCTTTGCGTCGCCAACTTTATGTCGTCTAGTGACAGTTTGAGGTTGTCCTTGTGGTTCTCCTGTGAATCATCAGATAGTTAGTCGATTTGATAGGTTAAAAAAGAAAGGGAAAAATGCATTTTACTATTTTAGTACCCCTCAATTTGGCAAACTGGAATCTTTTTACCACCATTGACTAAATTAAATTAATAAATAGCTAGTTATTTTTTTACTAAAATATAATTAGTCAAATCTATACAACTGAAATTATTTTTGTCGAATCTATGATATTGAGTTTTTTGATATTTTATATTTCTAGGGAATGTATTATATGAATTAGTTAAATTGTATATTTTTCATTCGATACATTTACATTAAAATCAAAATTCCAAAGACACAAATGAGTAGTTGAAAATAGTCTCTCAATAGTTATTTATTTAAACTACACATAATTCTAAATAATATTGATATGTTTTTTTTAGCTCGTTAAATATGTTGTTTGTAAAGTGTTTTTTTTTAGTTATCGAAGTTTGAGGTAGTAGTTCAAATAAAGGCAACGTCAATATGAAAATAATAATAATATAAATGATATATATCAAAAATAAAGCATTGACTTACCTGACACTTTAACGATCTCTTGAGTTCATTGATTACAACATCTATTGTTGGGCGTTGCGCTTGAGTTTCTGCGAGACATCGAAATGCAATTTCTGCGAATATGTCCAAAGACTCTTTGTCGGGTCCTTTACTTAGAGAAAATACATGCTCATCGGTTTCTTCCTTTATCTTGCGATCAACAAGTTCCATTAGTGTTCCCTTCTCAAAATGATGTCGCGCAATGGGTGCAATCCCCTTCTCAAAATCATAGGCCAACCTCCCAGTCAAGATCTCGAATAACACCACTCCAAAAGAGTAAATGTCTGCTTTCTTATTTAGCTTTCCAAACTTCTCATATTCTGGATCGAAGTACATAGGTGTACCTGCAATCGTACTGGCATTGAAAGTACTCGCATCTTGATCTGCTGGATGAAATTTGGAGAGCCCAAAATCGGCGATCTTAGCCTTCCAGTTATCGTCCAATAGAATATTCGCTCTTGATGTCACGGTGTATTATCTTTTGCTTGTCTTGATCTGTGTTGGTGTGAATGTAATTCAAGCCATGTGCGATACCAAGACATATTTTCAAGCGTTGCATCCAAGTAAGATTATTCATCGTATCACTGTTTCCCATATAATCCTCAAGACTCCCTTTAGAAGCAAGCTCATATACAAGAATCATGTGATCACAATCTTCATCACAAAAACCAAGAAGAGAGATTATATTCTCATGTTTGCAGCTAGTCAGAATCTCAATTTCTGTATTGAACCCTTGTTCTCCTTCTTGATTGTGAATGCGCTTTATAGCTACCGTGCTTCGTTTTCTTGGTAAATCGCATTTATCCACACCTTCTATCGACGAGGAATTACTGCTATCAAAATGTTCAAGATCTGCTTTGTACACTTTACCGAATCCGCCTGACCCGATGCAATATGCTTCTTCAAAATTGTTGGTAGCCTGGATTATATCATTTAGTCGAATCTTCAAGTGTTCCAAGTTCTTCCCCTACAACATTATGGAGTTATACAGCACCACATTAATGCTAGTAAGGATTGGGTGAAGCTACAAAAGAAAAAAAAATAGGGAAAAATCTACTGCATTTATAAAATACTAGCTAAATGATCCATCGAATTGCGGTTTTTCAAAGAAAATTGATGAAAATATAGAACTTATAGTAACTACTAAGTTAGAAAATATGAACATGTATTATTGGTCATAGATATTTAAATTCTAGTGACATATGGTTATCTCGGAATGTTTTAATCACTTTTAATGGGTGATATATTATTCTATGTATAATGATAGAAGGCTTTTAAATAAATTTACATATTATTGGTCAATAATTGTAAGTGTGTTGGTTAATTAACAACATAATACAATCTTACTTAACCTCATTCTTGTTAGTAGCTTGTTCAACATCGTCATCAACATTAATTGGAACATTCATTTTGCTCTTCTTCTTCTAAAATTATTTTTATCTATATTCTCCATAAATATTGGATGGTGAAAATAGTTGTATTATATATAGTAAAATATGTGCAGTGTACATGAATTTTTTAAATGTAATTGAGTAATTAAAACGAAATCGCGTGACACTTGAGTGAACCTTTTCTTCTTGCCAAGTAAAACAAATATTTCAAATTTAAAATTGAAAAAATAAATTAAAAGTGACTGAATATATCATTAAACCTATTATCGTCAATGATGGATCCTTCCTATTCATGTGAATATAGGTCAACCTTTTATGGTACGGAGTAATTCATATTAATAACCACTAATTTAAACATAAACGTCAAAAGGGTATTCTTGTCAAATCACTTTTTAAATTTTTTGTTTAAAAATTCTTGTTATCTCTTTATATATAGTTAAGAGAAGATGTATATAGTTATTGAGTAGAGTTATTTTACATACCAAACTTTTCTCACATATCATGACCCATCTCCACCATTCATCTAAAAAGAAATCAATGGCTGAGATTAAAATCATTTTATTATTTCACCTATTTTTATAATTTAAATATCTCTTAAACCGTTAATCGTTAAGTGAAAATATTTATACCATTGTGACGACATTTAATTATCTTTCTATAGCGGGCACTTTGATATACTTTCGAAAAATGAAAAAAATCGTTTTTCACGTTTTCATTATTTTTTGTTTTTACGTTCTTGAAATTTGCATGAAGAAAATCATATATGATAAAACACTAAATTGAATATCACATGTGATATTAGTGTTAAATCATATATGATATGTAATATCATATGTGATATTACACTAATATCACATGTGATATTACATATCATATATGATATTACACTAATATCACATGTGATATTCAAATTAGTGTTTTATCATATATGATTTTTAATGCAAAATTCAAGAATGTAAAAACGAAAAAAAAAAAAACGTGAAAAATACGAAAAAATATTTTTGTCGAAAGTATATCAAAGTGCCTATCTATAGAAAGATAATTAAATGCTCGTCGTAATGATATATTTTTTTTCGCTTAACGATTAACGGTTTGAAAGATATTAATATTTGAAAAAAAATGATGAAAGTGGGTTTTTTAAATTGTTGGGATTAATCTCATCCATTAGATCAAATAAAAATGGATGGTGGAGATTGATCCCTTAGTATGTAAATAATCTTTTGTACTCAAATTATCTTAAATCACAGTTATTTTATATTTTGGAACAACATATGTCACATGTATTGTATTTAATATGACTTTTGTTTTGACCTATTTAAATGCTAAATCCGTGTAGAATCACATTGAATAAGTAATAGTTAAAAAAATTAAGTTCTAAGTAAATATAAATTAATGTTGATGGATTACACTTTATCTATAATCAGGGTTCTCATTTGGAGATTAATAGTTAAAAACTTATTAATGGCAACAATGTTCATTATTAATATACACTTACCAAGTCCTAAACAGTGGTAAAAGTTAATGACATAGTTGTACTTGTGAATAACTAATTTATGATCAGAGAATTCAAGAGATTATTCAAAAAATCGGTTAAGGAAACATGCAACAGACACTTGTCAAAAGAAGGTGCTTAGTTTTTTTGTAGGTAAATATTAATGATTTAAGCTTCTAAAAATGTGTTTTATTAGTAATTTTAGATTTATTCAATTAATATGATATTTGTTTTGACATTTTTAAATTCCAAATTAAGGCCTTTTTTGTCAAGGGTCTAAAAGTCGTATAGAATTAGATGGAATAAGTAATAGTGAAAAATAAATAAATTCCAAATAAATGTAAAATTAAAGTTGATGGATTACACTTTATTTAAATTAGGGCTCTCATTTGTAAATTAATCGTCAAAAATAATGTATCATGTAATTTTAATTCTCACTTCGTTGTCATTTAGTAGGTGGAGGTATCCGAAAGCAAGTACCGGGTGTGTTCATGCCTTTTTGCAAGGTGCAGGTCATAATACCGATTAACTGATATCAAGAACTAATTCAAAAAATCATAAATGACATTTATTGATTGTCAAAGTCTCAAAATATACTTTCATAACTTAGGGGTGATTGGTAAAAGGGATTTTCTAACTTGTGCCATGGGGGCATGGGTTTAGAAGCATTAATTAAACATAACTATTTCTTAAATTAAATCCATTTCCATTTAAAATGATGTAAACTTGGCAAGTAAAAGAATTTTTGGAAAGTAATAATATCAAGATACATTTAATTATGGTCATTTTTGTTCATTAAATGTTTTAAACATGTGCCACTATGGCACATTGTAGAAAATCCCTAGGTAAAAACGTATTAATGGCAACAGTTGTCATTATTAATATACACTTACGGAGTTTGTAAACAATTGTAAAAGTTAATGACATAGTTGTGAATAACTAATTTTGGTGGAGAATTCAAGAGATAATTCAAAAAGCGGGTTAAAGAAAAATTCCATGGATATTTGTCAAAAGGAGGTACTTAGTTATGTTAAGAAAATCTTAATCATTTAAGATTCTTGAAAGTGTGTTCTATTATTATTTACTAATATGGTACCCGCACGTTGTAGCAGCGGGTATCATAAAATAATGTTAACGACACCAAAAGTCAAAAGTGAAGTGATGGCTAGGAGTTGTAATTGATATAAACTTTGAGTGACATAATAAAAACATTAAAAAAACTTAATTACTATTAGATGACATTTTCTCGTCAACTGAAATAATGAATATCATCCCCAAAACTAATGCCTAAAGATACATCTAATAAAAAAATCAAGACACGTGGCAAGATTGAAAATGAAGAATTATAGAGAAAATACAGATCATCATGTTTCAAATAATGAATGAATTAGATATAGTTTATTGGATACCACTTTCGGTAGAGGTTGCACACATGTATCAAATGGAATCAAGTTTGTGTGTAGGCATCACTGATGGTGCTCGCTAGTGGTGTTCTCGCCAAGAAATTCACTACCGCCATTGGTTGTTTACTATTACTATTACTATTACTATTACCATTACTATTACTATAGTGGGGTATTTTTGATGATGTGTTATAAGACCTACATGCGTCTACAACAGTTATAGCTGAGAAGGATTTTTTAGTTATTGTGCTGTTATTGAGTATTTTTTTGGGTGTCAACCCAATAACATTTATTGGTACCTCCGTACACCTAGCTGTCTTAGTGACATTCTACATTTTTAGTTACAGCCACAAATAACTTACCAAACACTTATATAAAAATAAAAATCACGTTATGTAGTTATACCAACCTACAACTAGTTTTACCAAACATACGCTTAGTATCAGTTAGCATTTTTGATAAAAAGTTTCTTCGGTAACATGGCTTAAAACAAGCATTAAAATTCTAACCTCACTTATTTAATGATACTAAACAAGATTTAGAATTATAACGTTACTTTTGATAAATGTCACACGTTAAAATTATACGACTATCTTACCAAATACGAAACAAAACAGTGGTGTTAAATGATGTTGCTTACAACTACTTTTAAACGCAAGTGCTTCTGATTGCTATTTTTGTCAAAATACGCTTAATAAAACAATTATTTCATACTCTCATATTCACCATATTAATTATAAAAAAGTAAGTTTTATGTAATATTTATAGTCTCAATATACTATCAATGTTAATAGATTATAATGTAAAATCAAAATCACATACGTTTAAACAATAATTTTTTAGTACTTAAAAAGAAAACATATAAAGTAACACCTATCCGCATTTAAATAAAAAGTTTAAAGAGTTCAATTACCTTCAAGTGATCAGATGATGTACCGTCAACTACATTCCTCGAAATAACCTGTAATAATATTTGCAAGAGAAAAGGAAATGAGTTGATAATATAACAGTTATTGTTACACGAAGTTGATAAAACAAGTTAATGTTCTTACTGGGTTTTCGTGTTTCCATTGAAGATCATACGCTTTCTCAAGTCTTTTGACAACCTGATCTATATATGGCCGATCCGCTCTTTCCTCTTTACGCAGCCATATGTTGTTTCGAGAAGATTATTAATGCTCTTGGGTCCATTTGTTTCCGTAAATACGGATCGATCATATCATCCAAATGAGATTTGGCCAGCTGACTTAATAACCCCTCTTTCAACTTATCTTCAAGTTCATTTTCGCCTTCGGCTTCATCTTCGTCTTTGCCATCGTTTGCACTCCTTCCGCACAAGACTTCTAGTAATACAACACCGAATGAATACACATCCGACTTGTGGGTCAAACCTCCGGTCTTTTTATATTTAGGGTCCAGGTATACATTCTTGATAACATCACGAGTAAGGACAAGGCGATGCCTCCGAGCTACCGTGTTTTTCAAAGAATGTTCAAAGCCAGATAACTTGGGTTCCCATTCATCATCAAGTAAAATATTCGAGCTCCTGATGTTGCAATGTATGACACTAAAATCACGTCCAACATCATAATGGATGTAGCTCAATGTCTTCGCAACACCAACACATATCTTCAACCTTTGCATCCATGTGAGGGTCAGATCACTTAGATATGTTTTAAGACTTCGGTTGGCCTCCTTCTTGTATACGATTATCCTAATGTTCTCGTTCTCATAAAATCCAATAAGGGACACTAGATTCTTATGTTGAAGACTGGAAAGCATAGAAACTTCCGTCCAAAACCTTTTATTCTCATCTTTTACATACTTTAAATAAAACCCTTTAACAATAATATCGATGAATTGTTCAGAATGTAAGAGACGCCTTTTGAATCATTCCATGCCTAAATTTTGTGATGATATTTTCATGAGCAAAATTGTTGGTTGCAGATGCTATATCTTCAAATCTGAGTTTTAAGTGAGAAAGATCTTTCAGGAAAGATTTTGTCTTTTTGTTGACATGGGACTCAATGTGTGAAGATATGGAGGTCAATGGTCCCTATATGCACCAATCAAGACAACATTACCAAGTGTTCCAAAAATGACACGTGTAAATATGGATATCACTTTTATAAAATTCCAGTGGCTTACAACAATAGTAATAAGTAAATAATTACCTTGTCATGATTAGATGATGTATCTTCAACTTTGGCCGCAACTAATGAATGTTCCTTTAATATCATAAATACAGTCATAAGTAAATAGTTTAACTTGTGTTAATATTAATATTATCAATAAATAGAGATTATTAGAAAAGAAATATGAAAGAAAAAACCGTCTCACAACAATTTGATGTTCCATTTGAAGTTTCAACGCGTTCTCAAGTCGTGTGACAACCTCACTTATATCCGGCGTTGAGATCTTTCTTCATTCAAGCAAATCATATCTTGTTTCGCAAAACGTTGAATGATTGAGGATCCATTTGTTTCAATAGAACCGGATCAATTATTTCATCCACTATTTTCTTTTATAATGGAAAATGGCCATTAGACCCAAATACTTATCATCTTGACCGTTAATTATTGACTCCCTGCTGCCACAGAGTAGTTCAAACAATAGTATCCCAAAGGAGTATATATCTGACTTGTGGCTCACACTTTTAGTCTCTATATATGTTGGGTCTCCATACCCTTCCACATTAACAACTCTATTAGTATGAAATGTATGGTGCCTTTGAGATGCATTGATCTTCATGGAACATTCAAAACCAGATAACTTGGGTTCCCAATCATCATTTAATAAAACTGCGTCACTGCATATGTACCGGTGTATTACGCTGAAATCACGTGGCTCGTCATAATGAATGTAGCTCAATGCATGCGCAACACCGACAGATATCTCCAATCTTCGCACCCATGTCAGCGACATCGAGTGACTTAGATAATTGCTGAGACTTAATCTGGTCTCAAACTTAGTAATGATGATCTTCTCATCATTTTCATAACAGAACCCAACAAGAGAAACCAGATTTTTATGCTTGAGACTAGAAAGCATGGAAATCTCTGTCCAAAACATCTGTTCTACTTGCTTCCTTCCTTTCTTAAACCTCCGAGCACGGATATCAATCAACTCACCGGACCACAAGAGTTGTCCCTTGTATCTCTGTTCAAAGGTATCTTCTAAGGTGACATTTTCTTGAGCGAAGTTGTTGGTGGCGGAAAGAATATCTTTAAGGGGGACTCTGAGGTGAGCAAGCAAAGACATTATCTGTAAAATATAGTAATCAAGTAAAATGTGAGTTAGAAAAAGGAGCTAATTGAAGTGCATAATAACGCCTACAAAGTGTTCGATAAAATTCCTGAACCATGTCTAAGACATTACCTGTAGTTTATAGTAGTTATTACATTTGTGGATAGTAATGAAAATAACATATCCTTTAGAAGTTTTAGATTTGTTCATAGAATCATAGTGCATGATGTAACAGGCGATATACTTTTGATGATAAGCAATTATAATTTTATTCCAGGTTGATGATGTTCATCTCATACTTTGAGATTTTTCATCCCATTTAAATGTATATACTTAAGTTATGTTCATCTCATAAAGTCATAGGAACTTGAATATAAAACTGTTGAGGAAGATCAAGAGCTTGTATAAGTTTGATCTATGTGGAACTCATTTAGATTTTTCATTTACCATTAGCGAAATATGGAAATCTGTTGAGTTTGAGTAATCTTTCTTTAGACTTTATGAAATCCAATGATTATGCTATTACTGCATTCATTCTAGTTCTTATATACTACTCATTCTTGTTTCAGGCACAAAATGATTTTTCCAAAGCGTATGAGAAGGGGACCCATAATACAAGGACCAATTGAAGGACTATATATGGAAAGCCTTGAAAAGTGGCAAGGTAATGTTTCAAAGCAGATCAATAATCCCAAAAAGTCAACTGATAACTGCTTATATAATACCGTAAAAGAATAAACACTGAAATTAGAAGGTTGTTACCCATTTGACCCGTAGCATTGTTTCAACTTTCAAAGCCGATCAACAATCCCAAAAGGTTGTTACCCATTGCTTGCATACAATATTGATTAGGAGTTCGGGTGCGTGTTGAGTGTAGATGTCATACGTTATTTCGCTGAGTATTCTTTTCTGAAACTAATACGTGTCTTATATTTTCCGTTTATGCCTTGTTAGGCGGAATAAAGAGGCCAAGGGAAAATATTAAATGAGTATACTGTCAAAATTGAAGGCTAAGATAACCAAGGTCAAAAGGATTATTATGGGTAGTATTGAGAAAGTAGTTGTTTCGTTTACGTGATTTTTGTTTCTTGGCCATCATTTAGCTACCTTTTTCGTCTTTTTAACATGTCGGTTTTTGGTGTTTCATGGTGCTTATGAGATATTAATGTTGCTTATATTGGCTGAGGTTACTAGGTATGTTGTGTTTAATCTCTTACATTAACTTAATTGTGTGTCAGGCTGGGTTGACATGAAAAAATATTTTGTCCAAGAAAAACTGATAGTCAAATTTTCTTTTATAGCCATATTATTAAAAGAGTAAACTCCAAAATACATCCCTGTGGTTTACCCTGTTTCGCACCATACATCCCTCTCGCAAAAGTTTCAACAGATACATCACTCCGTTAGTAAAAGTTAACCTATATACATCCCTCAGTTAAAATAAGGACTAACGGTGCAAATTAATTCTCCGTTATCTCCTAACGAGATATAAAATATTTACACCGTTAGTCCTCTAGGTTAACGGTATTTGCACCATTAGTCCTTTTAATGTTTTCATCTGTTCTTTTACGTTTTGTCCGCTTTTTACGTTTCATCCTTTTTATACGTTTTCGCTCGTTAATTAACGTTTTTGCCCCTTTTTTTACGTTTTCGTCTGTATTTTACGTTTTCATCCGTTTTTTTACGTTTTCGTCCGTTTTATACGTTTTCTCTGTTTTTTTACGTTTTTGTCCGTTTTTTACGTTTTCGCCCATTTTTTTACATTTTTGTCCATCTTACTAAGTTTTTCGTTCATTTTTTTATGTTTTCGTATGTTTTTTTATGTTTTCATCTATTTTCACTTTTTTTTATGTGTTTTCATACACTTTTATTCGGTTTCGTCGATTATTCTTATGTTTTTATCCGTTATTATCCATTTCATACATATAATATGTATGAAAACGTATAAAAATGTATGAAAATGAATAAAAACGTATGAAAATGGATAAACATGTTCCTTATCGATTTAAATCACGATTTTGACCCCTTTTCATACAGAAATCGTGATTTAAAATCGATAAAGAAACATTTTTATCCATTTTCATACGTTTTTATCTATTTTCATACATTTTTATCCGGTTTCATACATATTATACATATGAAATGGATAAAAACGGATAAAAACATATAAAAAGGTGAAAAAAACAGACGAAAACGTAAAAAAAACAGACGAAAACATAAAAAGATAGACGAAAATGTAAAAAAATGGACGAAAACGTAAAAAAACAGGCGAAACCGTAAAAAAAGGGCGAAAACGTAAAAAAAACGGATGAAAACGTAAAAAATGGACGAAAACATAAAAAAGGGGCAAAAACGTAAATAAACGGACGAAAACGTAGAAAAAACGGACGAAAATGTAAAAAAACAGACGGACAAAAACAGAAAAAACGGACGAAAACGTAAAAAAACATATGAAAACGTAAAACACGGACAAAAACGTAAAAAAACGGACGAAAACATTAAAAAGGACTAACGGTGCAAATACCGTTAACCCAGAGGACTAACGGTGTAAATATTTATATCTCGTTAAGAGATAACGGAGAAATAATTTGCACCGTTAGTCCTTATTTTAACTGAGAGATGTATATAGGTTAACTTTTACTAACGGAGTGATGTATCTGTTGAAACTTTTGCGAGAGGGATGTATGGTGCGAAACAAGGTAAACCACAAGGATGTATTTTGGAGTTTACTCTTATTAAAATAATGATAGAATTTTTTTATATATAAAAAGGATTTAGAAAGTTTTATTCACTAAAAATACACTGTGGGTGACTATCAAGTCTTAACCAGTGACCTAATTGGCCTTTTTTCCTATGAGTTATTCATTTTTTAATCGCCACATAGAGACAAACCATAACATGGACACACAAATTTATTAATGCGTATAAACCCTAATCGTGCGATTAGGGTTTTCTTTCTCTAATTGTTGGTGCTTTGCATCGCCTTTCTTTTGGTGTTATTTGCTATTGGGTTTCGTTTTGTTTGTGGGTTTCGAGAGATGGATAAGGATAAGGGTTCGAAGTCGATGTTAGGAATCAACCACCTAATCAACCATGTTCGGCTACTACTTCATTTGCGGATATGTTTAAGGATACGCCTAAGAAGATTGTAAAGATTTCGAGATGAAGAATGAGCAATGTGTGGCGGTGCTAATGTTGCTATTCCTTTGGAAGCGATTGATGAGGTAAGGTCTAGATTCGCTAATACTTTTATGGTTATTTTTTTTTGGGTAAAGAACTTTTTATGGTTATTTCATTGGTAAGAGACTCGCTTTCCCAATTGTTGAATATTATCCGAGAAATACATGGGCCAAGTTTGGTTTACAAAGGGTTATACTCAATAATGGTTTTTATGTTCCAATTTGAAACAAAAGATGGTATGGAAAGAGTGTTGGAAGAAGGTCCATGGTTGATACGATTGGTGCCTATCTTTTGAATATTTGGACTCGAACACTAAACTTACAAAACATGATATAACTTTAGCTCCGGTTTGGGTTAAACTCCATAATATTTCGGTTGTTGCGTATTCGATGTTTGTCTTAGTTTGATAACAACGCAAATTGGTCGTCCTATCATGCTTGATTCCTTACACGAGTACGATATGCCTTAAGTAGTGGGGTCGTAATTCTTATGCTAGGGCCCTTGTGGAAGTGTCGTCAAAGGAAGCCTTACTTGACTCTCTTGTGGTTGCTATTCCCTACCCTAATGGGTCCGGTCATTCATTGGAAAAAATTGATATTGAATATGAGTGGAAGCCGCCAAGATGTGAGACTTGTAAAGTATTTGATCACAATGATGATGGATGTCCTAAAAGAATGAAACCGGTTGTGAAAGATAAATCGTTGGTTGATGAAGAGGGTTTCGTTGAAGCTTATAAGAAGAAAGGAAAAGATAAGCTTCAACAATCCCCTGGTTTCTAATTTTAATTGTCTACTAGGGACACACACCCCAGTTTCATATAAAGGTTTGCAGGACGTCCTATCAAAAACTCGGTTGAGTGGTCATAGTTCACAAATGTTTGCACACATCAACAAGTACTTTTACTATACCACTTTTATTTTTTCAATATTTTGAAACCTGTTCGACCGGATGGTTCGACCAGTCGAACCGGTTCCGGCTTAGATAACGGGTCAAAAGAAACCGGTTTTAAGAATTCAAAACCAGTGTGACCCGCTGTGTTTTACCCGTTTCTATATTTCCGGCTGGGTTTGTGATTAAATCTTTGTATGTGTCCGACATTGCTTTTTATAAGTTTTAAAGGCTTTAAAAGCTGTTTAGACAGGTTTTATGGTGTTTTAAACACTTTCTATATGTTATTTGGACAGCAGAAAGATGGGCTGTTTGGACTGGCTTATATGCTGTTTTAACAGTTTTATATGTTGTTTGGACATAGCCTTAACATGGCTGTTTGGAAACAAGTTTTTGCAGCAATTACATGCTCTTTTTTGTAAAAGCAATTACATATTTGTATTTTGCTTTTAGCAGTAATTACAGCTTTTATATGCTGTTCCGAAACAGTTTTTTACAGCAACCATGTTGTTTTGTGCAGCAATTACATGTATGTATGCTGTTTTTTTACAGCGAATGGCAATTACATACTTTTAAAGGTTTGTATGCTATTTTTCAGAGCAATTACAAGCTGTTTGGACATCAGAAAGTTGGATGTTTGGACAGGTATATATGCTTTAATCTTATAAGTGTGTTAAACAGAATATTATACTCTTTGATTCAGGATATTCTCAGCAAGTTGAATGGTCTAATTGTGAAACTGATCAGAGGCTAATAAGTTGAATGGTCTAGCTAAAGTGTAAACTGATAGAACGAAGGTGTATACACTCAAACAAATAGATATTACTATATTAGTACATATTATTATAGAATGATTGAAGAGGAAAAACCGTCTTACCGCTTTTTGATGTCCGGGTTGAAGTTCCAACGCTCTCTCAAGTCTAGTGATAATCTCATTAATATTTGGGCGCTGCGATCGTTCTTCGTTCAAGCAATCATACACTGTTTCCGCGAAAATGTTGAATGACTGCGAGTCTACTTGTTTCCATAGATCCCAGTCAATTATTTCATCGAGTCTTTTCTCTCTATAATGGGTAACGGCCAGCGGAGCCAAATACTTATTATGTTGGTCGTTGTTGATTACTACTCTCCTACCACACAGTAGTTCAAACATTACTATCCCAAAGGAGTACATATCCGACTTGTGGTTCGCCCTTTTTGTCTCTATATATGTTGGGTCTGTATACCCATCCGTACTCCACACTTTATCTGTATCGAAAGAATTGTGCCTTTCAGATGCTTTGATCTTCATGGAACGTATAAAATCACCTAACTTGGGTTCCCAGTCATCATTTAAATAAATCGAACCACTGTTGATGTTACGGTGTATTACGCTAAAATCACGTGACTCATCATAATGAATGTAGCTCAATGCTTGCGCAATACCGATAGATATCTCCAATCTTCGCACCCATGTCAGCAACATCGAGCCACTGAGATAGTTGCTGAGACTTCTTCTGGTCTCACGCTTGTAAATGATGACCTTCTCGTCATTATCATCACAAAACCCAACAAATGAAACCAGATTCTTGTGCTTGAGACTAGAAAGAATAGAAACCTCCATCCAAAACTGTTGGTCTCCATGAAACCATTCTTTATTTAACCTCCCAGCTAAGATATAAATTAACTCACCGGACCACAAGAGCTGTCCTTTGTAAAACTTTTCATATGCATCTTTTCCGACGATATTTTCGCCAGAAAAGTTGTTGGTGGCGGATAGTATACTTTCAAGGGGGATTTTTAAGTGAGCAAAGTCCTCATGATTGACTGAAGACATCATGTAAGTATCTGTTTGTTTATCTGAACAAAAAAGGGTGGGTGAGTTGTTACAAAAAGAAGTGAAGAGTGTTTGGGTGATATACATAAATGTGTTCGGTTTGTGAATGTATATAATGGAGGTCTACTTTTTGCATTATTGTATCTTTAATAATGGAGGTCTACTTTTTGCATTATTGTAAAGAAAGACTATTACTCCGTAACTTTTTGACTTAATGGTGAGCAAAGTCATCGGGTGAAAACATCATGATGTTTCTGTATTCATGAATAGTCATTACTAAAAAGGGCTTTTGGGTTACAAAATGATGCGAAGGAGTCTCACAATATCTGGAATAACAAATATACAGAGAGGAGTGAGGAGTGAGGTTGGTAGGTTAAGGTGGTGATCATATAAATGTGTTTACTTTGCGTTTTGTATATGTTGTTGTTTGTGTAGTCTGTAAGTTTTAGCTTTATCATATGGTAATATTAAAAGACTATTGACTTGTGCAAGGAAACTTCCATCTTTGGCTGTACAAACGGTAAAAAGAAATTGGGCAACTTGCGTATGTATTGCTTTTTAAATTTTAAATGACACATCACTAATATTATGCAAATGCTAATGGCAACCACAAATATTGTGGTCACCCCCTGCCACATAAGCGCCACATCAGCTTTCTCTCTCTAAGACTACACCCAATCATAACTTGCTAGTTGTAACCACAATGGCAACCGTTCATAATTAAAAACATTACAATAACAATACAACTAAAATAAAATAAAAACATTACAATAACAATGCAACTAAAAAAACATTACGATAAAAACACTCATGTTTTCAATAATTTTTGCTTTATGGATATCCAATGTTCAAAAATCACTACATTAAAAAAAAAAACAAAACAAAACAAAAGGCACACACTTTAATTTTTTACAAAGTATTAGTACACTCCTATTTGCTTTTTATGAACGCCAAATATAAAAAGTAGTAGCGATCATTATTTTAAATGCCAAATATATTTCACACAAACCAAAACCACATCCATATGCACCACATATCCACCATCCACCTTTCTTCTCCAAAATCCAAAGCTTATCCCGGTAAACTTTCCTTCTTGATACAAATCTGGAAGCTTCAGTATGTCGGCTACAAATAGGATAGGCTATTACACCGGGGTTAATTTGCTTTACAATTCCAATTATTAAACCCATTAGAAAATAATACTCCCTCCGTTCCAAATTATAAGTCCATTTTGATTTTTTCAAAGTCTTTTCTGTCCTACTTTGACCTTAATTATTTTTTTTCGGGTTATTTAATACTTGATGAAAAGTATACCAATGAAAAAGCATTTAAAACACAAGTCCATTTATATATTTTGCGTCAAATATTATATAACACTAAAAAATATAATTAAGGTCAAAGTTTATATAAAAAGACTTTGTAAAAGTCAAAATGGACTTATAATTTGGGACGGAGGGAGTATAAAATAAAATAAAACATTTACCTTTCATATATATCGCAACACACATCCGAACAACCGTCTAATTTTCCGATCACCTTCGATCAGGTTCATTTTTCTTTATAATCCGATTAATCAAGTTTTCAATTAATTAATATCTGCTCAAGTGTATCAACAAAGAATAAATGGGGAGATGTGCAATTGTTTCGGTTGGCTGACAAACCAAAAAATGAAAAGAGTGGGGTTTTGATCGGTCACACTCGGTTAGGCTAGTGGCAAGTTATGCGTGTGCTCGGTAGGGTGGCAACCAACCGAGCCATTAGTATGAGCCTTAGCGAGTGTCAACATCTTGACAAAATTTATTAAAGATCACTTATAGAATTTTTATTTTTAGGGTGGAAGCTAAAGATATGTAAAATATTTTTCCAAATAAACAGATCTACACGATGTATTTTGTAAATTGTCAAAGATATGCAATATATTTTCAAATAATCTTCGATCTAGCTAATATGGCCGGTTACTAACAGGTTAACAAGTTACAACTAGATTAAAAGTTACACCTTTGGTCCCCAAATGGAACAAATTCACGTATTTGATCCTCTTTGATAATACTCATTAAAACTTTTTTTAAAAAACTTTTAAACATTTTTTCTTAAAATCTAGATAATTGTTTTTTAAATTGGTTACATTTTTTTACACATTTCTTTTTTTTTAATTGGGTAAATTTTTTATATTTATTTTAAAATCTTGAAAATTATAATTATTTATTAAAAAAAAATATCCGTATTTTTCAAAAAATTTTTTATCAGACTTTAAAAAAAGGTTTTTTCATATTTTTATTTTTTTTTAAAACTATCGGATTTTTGAATCTATATTTATTTTTAAAAAAGTTACAATTTTCAAGATTTTTAAAAATAATAAAAAATTTATCCAGGCTAAAAAAAATGTATAATTTTTTTTAAAATTTAAAAAATATATATATATATATATATATATAGATTTAAAGAAAATATAAGTTAAAAAAATAATAATAAATAATAAAAACGAGCATTACCAAAAAAAGGTTCAAATGCGCGAATTTATTCTAGTGGGGACCAAAGGTGTAACTTTTAATCCAGTGGTAATCTGTTAAACCGCTAAGTAACCGGTCATATTAGCTGAACGAATATTATTTGAAAATATATTGCGATTTTGACAATTTACAAAGTACGTTACGTAAACTTGTTTATTTGGAAAAATATGTTGCGTATCTTTAGCTTTCACCCTTATTTTAATAAAGTCAGCAATATATTACCACAACAAAACAGAAACAATACAAACAAAAGCATCTAATTTTAATGCTCGAGATGATTAAAGAAAATGGGACCCAAAAAATAAAATTAAAAAACCACGAGGGCTTACAATAAAACACATACAAAATAAAACTGAAAGATAAATGACAATAGAACTACAATATTCCTTTAAATAATGCATATGGACAATCTCAAACACAATAAAAAATACATAAATGTGATATGTGGTATGAATTATGAAAATAGATAGCGTGTGTTTTAGACAAATGAGACTCGCTTTGCAAGTATAGTTGACCATAAAATATACTAGTTAGTTGTCATTTCAACTTTCAAGTAAAGAGAGGAATAGTCCATGATTATTAATTTCTTATGCTTAATTTTTGGGGTGCAACATGAAAAAATGGCATTTTACACATAAATGTAGAAAAATAATTCAAAGTTCAAGAAGAAAAAACTTACCAGAAAATTAATATTGAAAATACGAAGCATTTTACATATAAATGTAGATAAATACTCTAGAAGATAAGAAAAACACTTGGAGAAAATTGATATTGAAAATATGAATATGATTTTGAAAAAATGTTACATCCACGTAAATTTTATAAAATGTTTTCACAAAATGATGTGGCATGATAAATTTAACTTTGAACATTACATCTCTTCTTTTTGATTGCCTAATAGATGTAATAGTGACAATGACACATCATTTAGTAAAAACGTTTTTATTAAATTTATGTAGATAGAGCATTCCTCGAATTTAAAAAGTAATTGCAATAGAAGCCAAATCACATACACTAAAGGCATGTTTGGTACTTTGGTATAGGGGAATGATAAGAACGTCTAGTACATTGACACATGAATCAAATAACGGTATAAAATCCCAATATGTTGGTTTTTCGAAACCAAGCTAGGGAGGTGGCTATGGACCCGTTCCTAGTCACTTTTTTTTTTACTCATCTCCATCTCATTTTCCCTAAAAACACAATGTACTACAATTATCTCGCCTTTTAGACACAACCCAAAGTCATGGCTAAAAGCCAAAAAGTCGTGGCAATCCATGTTTACCACAATATAGTGTATAGTGCATAGTACAAGTATGATTAACCTTAATCATTAATAACTTGACTTGTGTGAACATCACGTACGAAATGCAACGATTCCTCAATATCGAATAGTATGACACAAGTGCAAGTGTTGATCATTCGAGACCTTTCAAGTAACCCCGACCTATCGCGTTGTCTTTCTATTCAATCGATTGTATTGACAACCCATATACAAGGTGACATGTGAAGACTATATTCTATTTTAAGTCATTTGAAGCAAGTGTTGTCACGTCCTAGACTATTTATGTTAAACCAATAGAACATAATTCTTATAACAAATGAAACTATTCATAATATGACAATATGGAATGTAGTTTATTATTATATAGAATCAAGCATAACTAACTTAACTTGTGTGAACATCATGTTTGATCACGTTTCTCGTTATTACAATATAGAGTGTGGTTTATTGTTGTATAGAATCAAGCATCATTACCATTCAATCATTATCACTACTTGCGTGAACATCTTGTGTGATCACGGTTCTCGTTAGTAGCTAATTAATCACCGTCATGTATTATTGAAGATCGCATATTCATTAATATTATCGCATAAAGTATACTGTAAAATAATCATTACATTTCATTGATTGCATGCATTGAGCAAGCGTTCAAATTATATCGATGATACAAATAAAAAGCAAGGTATAATTCAAAAAATCATCTTAGTAAAAAGTGGTATCGATCTCGATACTATTCAGGTTAAACATATTAAGCAACTATCTATTATATCCCGATTTTCACTTAAGCAATTTCTCAAGTCAAACGTTGAAAATTATTTATTTTGTCATTTAGTGGATTTTAAGCGCTTCTCGAATTAAACGTTGAAAATCGTTTTTTGGGCAAAAGGGCCTTAAAACCCGGTAAATATATCCAAATATTCAATGAAGTACAATTGACATGGACGACATCCCATGCCCTCCGCCTGCTACATAGGCGATATGACTCTACATATGTAACTAAGCTAAACAAGCCGCTAAGCGCAGCAACCAACACTAAACTGCTTAAACAAACAGTATAGAAAACAAATTACATTCAAATTAACAATCAAATGTAACTAAGTCCAGGTGCAAAGAACCACACCATAGTGTGCAGCTCCGTCTTCAATCATCATTAGTTGACGTCCGTCCATGCCATTAGACAATGAAGACAACCAGCCACAACCAAATCATGACCGAACAGCCATGAACCGTATAGCAAGCAATTAAACAGAAAGAACCCCTGCAAGCATAAGAACCCTAGCATCGATACCCCATTGATTGCAACCCCAAAGCTGATTCTATCAACCCCAATCGGACTTGAGATCAAAATCAGCCAACAACCAAGATCATGAAGCTTGAACCCCAACGAAGACAAACCCCACAATCCACAGCATAACCGAACCACATAAACCCTAACCGGAATGAACCCAACTCAGCAAGACACCCACGATTATGGAGAAAATAACCACGATCAACACCAGCAATTCAAAGAAGGAAATCTCCTGGAATCGATCCAGGCAAAACCTCCCAAGAATTGCATAACAATGAAACAAGGATGATGAAAAATCCGTAACAAACAGTTAAGAATCATCATCACAAACGATCCTTGTTCAACACCATCAAAACCGAATGGTTTTGAAACCCTAATAAATCCAGCCGGCTGCCCCAATCTAAAAAACCTAACCGGTTTGAATGAAACAAAGGATTGGTTTCTCTCTAAACAAAAATCTAAGCGATTAATGTAGATTAACATAACTTGAATCTTGATTGGAAGAATTAAGTCCCTAGAAGATTGAAAATCGAAACTAGGGTTTCAAGCTAAGAAAATCGCCCATAAGGGCTAGAGAGAGAGAGACGACTTTTTTTATTAGGGTTTATATATATAATGAACTTTTAACCATGACTTTTGTCGTGGTTAAATGTATTTCTTGACTAAAATCCCAATTCTAGTAGTAATTTTTTTTTTTTTTTTGCAAGGCATAAAGATATATTGATAGCAAAAGATATGGGATCAAACTTAAACCATCTTTTTTCCAGTAATAATGAAAAAGGAATTTCTGATAAAGTGAAAAAGACATCACTAAAAAAGCAATTGACCTACCACTAATTTCATATACATACGGCTTTTAATTGTGACAAAATGGGTGCATTATTTAAAGGGAACTTTTGAGCGACGACTTTGTTGTCTAGTAAAATGCTTAAGTTATAGTGAAAGTTACCTATATGATTGTACATTATTACTCGATAACAAGTTGAGTTCATGAATAAAAAACAATGTTAGTTGTGGATTAAATTGGAAGTTTCAATGCATGTCAAGCGCGTTAGATGCAAGTAGATTTTACAAGACTAAACACAAAATAACATATTGATATATATTGAGTGTTAAAGTGTTTGTTTAAATTTTGAGAGCAAAGTATTAAGTACGAATACGCATAAAATAGGTAAAGAGGTGACATGTACAACAAAAAAAAGTGACATAGAGGATGTAGGGCCATGAATTTATGAAAATTTTTAGGGCTTTGCACGAAATTATATAATGAGACATTTCGAGAAGAAATGTTAAATATAAAGTATCACCGTTTATAAGATATAATGCAATTGGTTATTTAAACACTCTAACATATTACTTATTTAAGTATTTTTAATCTAAATACTTTTTTTTTCGTGAAAAATATATGTACACATGCATATAATTATTAATAGGACAAATTTTGAGGCTCTTAAAATTTTTGAGACAATGAGTGGTTACTCACCTTATACATCTTCAAAGACGGCTCTGAGAGGATGTCGATCAATATCTAGCAATGTTATTTTTGGACGTTGGTTTGGATTTTACTTGGCTAGGTTCCAACGTTCTTATCCGTTGATTGGATTATTATTCTATTTAATATTTTAAAAAACTTAAATTGTTTCATTGCCGACATGACATACCTTTTTCTTTTCTATATTTTATCAATTGTCATTGTCATTAAGCGTTTTTAAGTAAATTTACAAATCAAAATCAGTTATTAAAACAACGTTTAAAAATGTAAGTATCTATTCACATGTCAAAAGTTTTTATAAATGTAAGTATCGATGTAGACGTCATGTTTTTTCCATATATTGTTTCAAGTGCGTTTAAAAAAATACAAGAACTTAAAAACAAATACCATTAAGATATATGCATGCTAACACATACCATGCACATACTTGTTTATATCATGGGCTGATCTTCATATCCCTAGCCGGTTTGTGGAAATCTTTGTAAGAACAGAGTATTAAAAACATCTAGATTGAGTACGGATCAAGATAAGAAAACAGTAAACCTAACAAAAATTTAAATCATCGTCACTCTAGAAAAACAATTTCAAGTTTCTAACTTTAAAAAGATCAAAAAAAATTGTGAATGGGCTTATTTTGACATTAAACACATCTTCTTAATCGATAAAGCCGATGCGATGCACGGGTCATGTTGCTTTTCTTAGTTGCAAGTAAAGGAACAAGTCCTAGATCTACATAATTTTTTCAAGTGTGAGTCGAATACATCACCATCTTGGTTGCCTTAATTAGTAATAAATTGTACCAGAGTTGCCCAAAATTCTTTTTTGAACCATGTTGGTGCATATATAGTCAAAGTTGCTTAATTTTGGCTCTACTTTGTTTTATATGTCATTATGTCTTACAGTTTTAGTATATGAGGTGGAACATTTGGTACATAGTTGCTTAATTTTGGTTCGAGTTGTCTTATTGTGTTTTTTATATTAAATAATTTTTTATGATACATAATTTCTATTTCTTGAAATAAATGAAATAATTTACAACTTTACAAGTGTTGAACATATCTTTAAGATATATACTGCACACACACTACTTTTGATTATGCATAAAAATGAACATCTATAGATTACATTCGATAATTTCAAGGTGTCTTTTCCATGTTAAATAAGAGTGTACATTTTATTCAACACTAAAGTGCACACATACATTTTCAGCTTTAACAACCCTAACATAAAATTTACAGCAACAATTCTGGTTCCGTTCACTACAAATGAGCGTAACATGCTCTTGTACTATGTTATCAAATGAGCGTATTAAAAGATAACTGAAACTCACAACGACTACAAATTATCATAAGGAGTCTATGTATAACAATGTGTAGTTGTAAAACTATTATTTACATTTAACCTTGTAGCACTTGTGTATAAATAAGAGAAAAATAATAAACTTGCAGGAGGGGTTGTAAAATCTTCACATTGACACGTCGAAAAAAGTTATGGCAACTCATCACATTTCGTTCCAAAATTAGTCTATTACTATATTTTTTTACATCAATAAATATACAAATTGCTTCATACAAAAACAGCAAAAAAGCTTTCATGCATTGAAATCACATCTCAATTGCATAGTATTGAAAACAAAGAAGTTTATGATAATGTATCTCTAACTAACATTGTTGACATATCACTTACGACATATCATCATCAGTATTCATCACTATTATGGTACGAACGACACCTTCTTTCCATAGATAATGAAAAACAGTAAGCGTCCTGGGGATTTTTAAACATATTGTTTGAAATTTCAGCCATTAAGGTTATATATCATTTGCAAATTTGCAACGTGAGAAGACAATGAAAGCTAGCGCACTATATATAGTCACCAAAAACTATTGGATTGTAAGCAAATTAAAATAGTATATGGCTAACTAGTTTAATTGTCTCATTTTTTGTTGAATGTAATATTTGCTTATCAAAAGAGACACGTTGAAATCGATAGAAGGACATGAGTAATTATAAAATGGATGGTACATGTTAAACTGAATAAAGTAAATGAATAGTTTTTGCAATTTACTCTTGAGGAAACATTAAAATCGTATCTAAACAATCATAACATTACTCCTTTCCGTCTTAAAATTAGTGTTCACATTTTCAATTAAGAAATGCTACAACCACATAAAGACATTCACAAAATGATGTGTCATACAGTGATTGGCTTTATAAGAAAGAGAAACTATAATAAAATTTACCAAACATTGTCTAACATGTAATTTTAGGACTTTGTTAGATAGCACATATGAAAGCCTGTTTCACAATTTACTCTTTTCAAGGCCGTTTGTTATATGAGTTTGAGACCGCATTCACATATTCTCACTTATTCTCATCTTTCATTTTTAGTGGTAACCACTCCCTTACATTTTAACATATTTTTTAAACATAATCAATTAGAAACTAAATAAATTTATTATTTATAAATAAAAAGTATTACATAAATAAAAAACATTATGGGATATGAGATATCTTCACCAATTCTTTGTCTAGTAGAAACTTAAATTAAACTTTACGAGAAAGGTGTTCGACCAAATCGGCACGAAAGTTTTGATACTTTTGTGACGATTTGATATATCTGATAATTTGTAGCACTTGTTCATGGGGTCATACGAGGTCGTCCGGTTGATGTGCTTCCTTTGGATACAAATCGAGAGATATTATCCTTTTTTGTCTCGAATCATATTATCTCTACTACTTATAAAAGAAATTTGTCTATTCTTAAAGGCTTAAAATATCCTAAAAATTAGTAAAGTTGATTCTCTAAACTAGAGGTGGCAAATGGGTCGGGTCGGGTCGGTTTGGGTCATGGGTCAATGGGTCATGGGTCAAACGGGTCATACTATAAGAATGGGTTGAATGGGTCATGAGTCAAACGGGTTGGGTCGGGTCGACTCGTTACATTTCCACCTGTAATCATGCTACTATAGTATGTTTCATCCGTTTTTTACGTTTTCGTCATTTTTACGTTTTCCTTGGTTTTTACGTTTCGTCCGCTTTTTACGTTTTCATCCGCTTTTGCGCTTTCGTCCGCTTTTTACGTTTCGTCCGCTTTTTACGTTTCGTCCATTTTTACGTTTTCATCTGCTTTTTTGCGTTTCGTCCGCTTTTTACGTTTTCCGCTTTTGCGCGTGCTGCCGCTTTTTACGTTTTCGTCCATTTTTACGCTTTCATCCGCTTTTGCGTGTTTCGTCCGTTTTGCGCGTTTTGTCCGCTTTTGCGCGTCACCGCTTTTTACGTTTTCGTCTGCTTTTTTACGTTTTCGTCCGCTTTTGCGCGTTTTCGTCCGCTTTTTCGTTTTCGTCCGTTTTACGCTTTTTGCGCGTTTTCGTCCGTATTTTCCGTTTTCGTCCGCTTTTTTCGCTTTCATCCATTTTTGCGCGTTTTCGTCCGCTTTTTACGCTTTCATCCGTTTTGCGCGTTTCGTCCATATTTTTACGTTTCGGCCGCTTTTTACGTTTCTTCCGCTTTTGCGCGTTTCATTCTGCTTTTTACGCTTTAGTCCGTTTTTGCGCGTTTTCGTTTGTTTTTTTACGTTTTAGACGAGAAGTTGCTTCAACCATTTGCAATTGCAAGTGGTTGAATATTGCAAATGGACGAATTATAGATGAGAACTTACAAAATTTATTTATTTATTTATTTATTCATTTATGAAGTTTGATAGGCGGGGGCAAAATCTCCTTTCCGCTTATTTTTTCCTCTTGTCTCACGCATGAGCCATGGCATATTTAATGGTCCGTGCATGAGGTATGTACATACAAAAAAAGATTTTGTTTGAAGTTTTTTATAAAAATGATGAAAGATGAGGATATTTATATGTAAATAAAATGGCATACTTTTTTTTGTTTATTCATTTATAAACATTTGATTGGATGGGGGACAAAATCTCCTTTTAACTATTTTTTTTCTTTTGTCTCACGTGTGAGCCGTGCCCTATTTAATGGGGTGGCGCATGACCATAGAGAGTAAGATTATGTTTGAAGTTGTTTATAAAAATGATGGAAGATGATGGTATTTATAAGTAAATAAAATGATATAGTTTAATTTTTTTTTAGGATGGGGGACAAAATCTCCTTTCAACTATTTTTTCATTTTATCTCACGTGTGACCCATGCCCTATTTAATGGAGTGGCGCATTAGACAACACTTCACGATTGAGGCAACCTGAAGGGGTTTTAATTGATTAATAGTTTAAATCAATTTTTTGATATGATTTTTATTCACTTACAGAGAATAATTTTTTTACAAATTTAAACCTCGGGGCTTACTCTAAGAGTGCTATGTACAGTTGGTGTCGTGAGTAGCATTGTGGAAAAAGTGATTCTACCTCAGCACTTTTTTCCCATGGCACAAGATTTCTCTATGGCACCAAATCATCTCTCTGTAGCTATGGCGCCACTTTTTAGTGTCGTCGAGTAATTTTTTATTTTTTTTTTCATTTAAAATAAACAATATATATAACTAAAATTTAATTTCATTAATAAATAAAAAAAACATTACTTAAATTTAAAAAGACATTACATTAAAAAAATTAAATCAATACATAAAATAGAAATAATCTAGTTTTGGGATAATATAAGGCCTAAATTCTTATTTTTCCGCCTCAATGATAGCCGCGTCTCCGGATCCATATCATTTGTTTTAATTTTCAAGACCTTCAAATCTTCGAGCTTTTTGGGCGTAAAGTGCTTGAACTTCAACTCATCGTTCCTTTTTGAGCGTTTATTAATTCAACTCGCCACCGCCTCACGCTTCAACTTTTCCAACTTCGCCTCACGATCCAAAGCGTATTGTTGTTGCAACATTTCTTGAAACATAACCGGGTTTGAACCGGATGAGTTTGAAGATCGATGTCTTTTTGAAAGCCTTTATTTCCTCGGTGGACGCGACAACGAATCATCTCCAAAGAGTTCGGGATCCTCTCCCGTTACCTGTTATCACTTTCATCTTGCTTGTGTTGAATCAGGGTTTTTTCCACTTGTGTTTTTCTTTAAAAAAAACCAAGCACTTTTGTGCTTAAAATTGAAACCTGTGATCCTGTTAAAAAATATATGAACCTGTGACATTAAATCTTCATCACTTTCCCCGCTAAGAGCTTGAGTTTCATCGACAAGCGAATTGAACTTCTTCACATCTCTATTCAACGGAGTCCACTTTGTCGTTAACATGTTCTTGGTACGCTTCACAAACTTTTTTTTTTGGCTTCTTTATTGTAAATTTCGAGAACCCGATACCAAAACGCGTCTCTATTTTGATCCACACCCACATTTGGATCATCGGATAGTTGTATAAAGCATTTCGCCAAAAGTAACTCCTCATCTTGGCTCCACACGTTTCGACTAGAATTAGATCCCTCGGGTTTATCCTTGGGGTTTTTCGCAATTTTTTTGTACATTTTTGGGAATACGTGCCACCGAGTTCGGTTTCATCGGGTTGTTCTTGCGATTCTTCTTGGTGAGGATGTTGTTGAGATTGTTGTTTGAATAGTTGTTGAGAAATCTTGGTTTGTTGGAGTTGTTAAGTTGAAATTGTTGAAATTTCAATTGTTCCTCGGGTGAAAATTGGACATTAAATGGGTTATATCCGGTAAATTGATTTGGTATTTGATATGAGAATTGGTTAAAGTTTGATGATATGGAATTAGCGGATGATGGTGTGTTCGGGTTAGAAAAGGATGATGAATTAAGTATTTGGTTTTGTGGGTCGTTTAGCATAGCGTTGATCCATTGTTGTTTTTCATTATGATTCATTTTTAGAGATAAAATGAGAGTAAAAGAGATGAAAGTGATAATGAATTGTGTGTAAAAAATAGAAGATTGGTAGGGTATTTAGAGCACTCCCATCCATAACACCATAACATCAATAACACCGTCCACGCGGCCACATCGCCTTTAACATTTAACATTAACATCCCAAAAACACTCACATCCATAACATCCCAATAACACCATAACACCAATAATATTTCGTATTTTCAATTTCAACCCTAAACTAAAACAAACATTTCCTTTATTAAACTAAAACAAACATTTCATTAAAACTAAAAACATATTACAATACGAGATTAAAAAATAAAAAATACAACGAAATTAAAAAAAAATACAACGAAATAAAAAAAATCTCCGACGAGGTTTCAAGTTATATTTTGCGATGATTCGATCTTTTTCGTCATTGATCCACCGCACGACCATTGGATCTTGCCCTCGAGACGCCATCAAAACTTTATCTCTTCCAACCGGGTTATTGTGAGCTCTTTTTCTGCGTGGCCCGATCGCCGCCGGAGACTTCTCGTTTCATACGAAACTCATTTGCCATAGTTTCGTGAAATAAGTCGACGAGCTCGTTCCTCCAAATGCTTGTTCCCCAAGACTTGTTGTAGTCTCGGATCGTGCTTTCTTGGTAGCACGTTTCTTTCCCATGGGGCGTGGTTGTTCATCATTACCAAACAAAGCCTCGTTTGTTTGGCTTGGGACTTCGCCGGTTAAATCAACCGGTTCCGGCGTCTCCCATTTCTTATAATGACGCAAAACATCCCAAGCGTCATCCAGACCAAACAGTGCTCCTCTGTTTTCCTCACGATACCATTGCTTTGCCCGTTTCATCACATCCACCTCACTTTCACCGCTTCGTTGCTCTCGTTGCGCACGTACGTAACAAGAGTTGAACTTTGTGCATATCCTGTTCAACGATGTCCATTTGCTTGACATCATGTCCTTGGTGCGCCGTTGAAAGTTGAGTCTATTGAACTCATTTCTGACCCGATACCAAAACGTATCTCTAGGTTGGCACTTTCCAACTTTTGGATCCTCCGAAACAGCTATGTAACACCTTGCAAGTAATGCTTCCTCTGCTGAATTCCAACGATTGGTAACGACAACCTCCTCATCAGAATCAATTGGTTCGGGCTCGGGGTCTTTGGATTTTTTGGATTTTCGCTTAATACGACCTTTTCCTTTTTTTGGTGGAGATATGGGTGTCTCAGCAACATCTTGTGTTTCAGTTTGTGATTGTTGTGAATGTTGTGTGAATTGAAGGTTTTGAAAGTTGGAGTTTAAGGTGTTTTGTTGGTTTTGTTGTTGCCAAAACAGTAATGTTTGTTGTTGTTTCCACATTTCTTGGCTTGAAAAGCCTAGTGGGTTGGGGTTTGAAGATGAACCAGCGTTCGGGTTAGATGATGAACCCGGGTTTGAGGGATTCCACCCATCATTGAGAAGATTGAAGAAAGTATCGTCGTTGCCTCCCGACATTGTTTTTTTTTTCAGTTAATTGAAGTTGAAAGATTGAGAGTATTGAGAGGATTTAGAAGTGGAAGTGTAAATAAAAATGGTGTTTTGATTGTGTATTTATAGTGGTAAAAAGGTTTTGAATTTTTTTATCAATTCTAGCCGTTAGGGACTAAAATGAATTTTTTAAAGTTAACGGCTAGTAGCCGTTAGAGGGACTAAAACTGAAAATTTTTTGAATTTTTTTTTTGGTTCAGCGCTTAACGCGCGTTACGAAGCCAACGGCCAGGGACCAACGGCGTGGTTGTTCTTCGCTTCCATCCTTATAACGCCAGTAACAGCGTTAACAGCCCCCTAACGGGCGTTAGCGCGTTACGAATGGGAGTGCTCTTATAATATTTTTAAAGGGGTTAAAATTTGAAAAATATGGGTGTTTTAATGAAAAAAACCAGGTAGAAAAATGGCCTAACGGCTAGTTTTTTTTTTAAAATTAAAACCGTTACTAGTTTTTCAAAAAAAAAGAAAAAAAAAGAATGAAAAAGAATGTCGACCGCGTGGGTTGGTGGCTACTCTGCCAGCCGCAACCAGCCAGCGTTCGGTGTGGTTCTCGCGCCATCTATCTTGCGCCATTGGGGATGGCTTGAGCCATCAGTCCTTGTACCCTATGCTCTAAAGGAACGTATGACTTTAGTGGAATCAAGGGCATCATGTATCATATTGTATTTCATTTGTATTGTAAACCACATATTATTTTATTAATTTTTGTTTTTTACTTTTTAAAAATATATTTTATTCTAACTTACTACTTATATAATAATTAGCTTTCTTTCTTTCTCCTATTTTTAAAATTGATAAGTAACTTTCTTTCTCTTATTTTTTCAAATCAAACTTAAAACAAGTAAACAATCAGATATTTTCAATATAACTTTAGCAAAATGAATCAACCACGATAGTACCATTGTTCCTAACATTTTGTTCTCGGGTTTTTTCCCAAAGGAAATAACACCCCGAAAAGAGGGTCCAGTGGAAGCATGTATACATTGGGGGTGCTACCGTATTGGTATCACAACATAAGGTACACATAATGGTTTTCATTCCATTCATTTAGAAAAAGATTTATTATCAAAAACATAAAGTTTACATTATATGAAAGCAGTGCGGAAATAGGCCCATATCGAAAGTAAAGCGGTCCCAATTGTTTATCAAAGTCGCCCATGACTATGCCCCTTGCCAAGCTTCTTCCATTAGTGAGTTATCGCCTTAAACGTGAGAACAGATGCTAAAAAGATCAGCTTACGCCGGTGAGATCTTAGAGTTTAATCACAAAATTTAGTAGTGGACCTGATAGGGTTTATATGCTATGTGGGACTAAGGCAGATATATATATGCTATACAATCCAACAATATTTCAATAACATTCCATCAATATTCCTTCTGATAACTTAACGAGATCTCAGTGGGGCCCCCAAGCGACTCTAGCCAGGAACTACGGCTATAGCAAAGCCTAAAACAATGCTACCCTGGTCTAGGTCGGATACAGATGTCTATTCTTAGCTAGGTACCAACACTATAGCAAAGGATTGCTACGCTAGTCTAAGTCAACATCTGTCGCATATCAAATATCCATTCTTAGCTGGGCACCAACGATATAGCAAAAGACTGCTACCCTAGTCTAAGTCAACATCTTTCGCATATCTAACCCTTCCTAGTCAGCACATTAGCAATTCAAAAGAGTGGTGGCAGGTTCAAAAATAGTTCACGACTCGCATTCACTTCCAATAAACACATAAAGCTTTCAATCACCAATTCAAATATTCCAATCAACAGTCATTCTCAAATAACATTTCACATATCCAATTTCACAATCATTATGTTCAGTTCAAACCACCATGTGTTCTCCCCCAAAATAGTTATAAAAACCTTTGAAAATAGGGGCCATGAACTCACCTTAGCCACAACAATGCACTATTCATAACTAAAACAACTGGCATCTAGAACTATTCTCCACGGCATCCAGAAGAAGGTACGACGAGTACGATGGAACAGAAACGGCGCAACCTACTACGTATACGATTTTCTCAAAATACGGCTCATACGATAACGAAGTCGATAGAAGATAACGCGTCGTAGTTTTCGTGGTTTATTCATATCATTACTTTCAAAAGTCCATTATCAATCTCCAAAAAGCTTAGTTTTAACGTTTCGTGTGGTGGTAAGAAACATAGACTCAACATACAAATCACGTGAAAGATGAAAGACATCAAAAAAGAAATACCCACAATACTCTAGCAAACCAAAGAAGACTAAGAAATGGCGACAACTATCTATGCAATATAATTAGGTCAATTGGTAAGTTTCGGTAATTTCCCCATAATCCCAAATAGTTTGGAAAAGTCGATTTATGTTTATAAAAATATAAGTTTAAGTTTGAGTTAATAAGGACTTGAAGTTTTTATTTAAACCGTATTCTTAGGTAATTGATAGGTTAACTTCTCGTTATTAGTTTGATAATTGTCAATTGAATATTTAAGTCCGTTACGAATCAAATATATTAAATCCGTATAGAGTCTAATATAATATATCCGTCTCTAGTCCGAAATGTTCAATTTGTCCAGTGTCTATTAATAACGATTCATTAACTCTAACATGTCCAATCCGATTTTATATGTCAAATGTCAAATCATAAACCGTATGTTAAATCCCTCAAGTATCCGATAATCCAAATTCATGTCCCAATCTCAATCTCCCGAAACGTACCAATATCACAAGTAACAAATAAATATCGATAGTCAAGTATTTCAACATTAATTACCGTTAATACACGTATTAAATAAACTAAATATGTTCAATAATGACCAAGTCGCAATTTGTTTATTGAAATCCATTACTTGTTCCGTATTGTCCGATATCAATTATCAATCCCAACATATAATCCAAAACTTACCACACAAGAAAAGTTACAACATTCTTATCTATTCCTACTAGTTTAATATTTCAATAGTTCATAAAATGTCAAATTCAAGTTTATTATTTATCCAGGTTTTAAAACTTACACTAATATTGCTTAAATTAAATTTTATTTGATCTTAACCCAACACACAATTTTAATAACAATTCACCCCCAACCTGGAACCATATGGATCATAACCCAACCCGACTTAACCAAGTCGACCCGACTCGACTCAACGAGTCAATCCTAACGAAACAACAACAAACAAGCAAACACCCTTTTACAGATTTTCATCATTACCACCAAACAAAACCCACATGATCACAACCACACTTGTGATCATATTTATCCGACCTGACTCAACTGAGTTGACCCGACTCAGCTCTCTGAGTCAAACTAACATACCCGAGATAAACAAATCCGAGACTAAGACCGTATCAAACAACCACCGTCCCAATCGATTCTAACACAATCACACACGAACATTATAAGATTCATATGAGTCTATTCCCACACCACACGAAACATATTTGCAAAACGTTTTTACCAGATTTATTAACCATTTCCATAACGTTATTAATTTGTTTAACACTTTTATATCCACGAAACATAACACAACCTGATTACTAATCGGTTTTTACTAGAAGGAATTACAAAGATGGGTTTCGGCTTACCAATAGCCACGAGATAATCCTAGTTGTGACCGATGTCTCGAACCAAACTCGTTTCATACCGTAACCATCAAAACCCGAACACCAAAATAATCTAACCCTAGATCTAGAATGCGTGAGAGGCTATAAAGGCTCGTGTGACACGTAAACGTAACCACAACGACCCGATCTATCATTTGGAAAGGGCGGTGTGAGTAGGTGGTGGCATTTGGGGGCAACCGGTACGGATTATTTAGAGAAAGAGGAGAGGGTTTAGTGTGAGAAAGTTGGGTGTAAAATGAGGGAGGAGAGAGAGTGGTGGGTTATTTAAACTCCAAAAGGGACTGAAAGTGTAATTAGTGTGAAGAGGAGGGTGGCGAATGGAACTATCACAGGGACCAATCTCGTACATTTTATTAATCTTTCACGATAAACATTTCTCGAGCTCCTTTCGGTCGACAAAAGTCGTCGTGCGAATACAAAAATTACGCCATCGCTCTAATTATGATAATTCTGGTAAAAATGATTATAAATACGTCTCGTATCATGATGTAAGGGAAAGGGTCGATCTATTCGTCGTTTCTCCGCATAAGACGAGTCGAGAAAATTACGGGTTGTCACAACCTCACCTCCTTAAACAGAATCGCGTCCTCGCGATTAAATTCAAGTTACCCATTACGGTCAAAATGAAATAAGTACAGATGCACGAGGATTCATCTTCACGTTCTGTACGTGAATTTAGGATCTTTTTCGCGAGCTTCGACGAGCTTCGACAAACTTTGACGATAGGGATGCGACTCTACTAAAGTCATCTATCTTCATGGTCTTCTAATTCGCTGGGTCGACGAGGTTTAAACGTTCAAGGGTTTGGATCTCCGAGAGGAATAACAAGTGCCTCATCGGCGAGTCATTTCCTTATATTACGCACATGAAACGTCGGGAACACTCCTGAGTTTTGATGGTAGCTCAAGGCTCTGAGCTACTGGTCTAACTCTAGCAAGGATTTTGAAATGATCAATATAGCGAGGATTAAGCTTTTTACGTTTACTAAAAGCTTCACACATTCTCATGGTGAATCTTTAAGCTTAATCTAAACCATATTCGGGATTCAAGAGATTTCGTCATCCGTGTCTTCTAACGATTTGCGAGCCGCTAGCATATCCATCTCGTCTTCGAACGGTCTCCTCGGCAGCTTATCGAATAGGTTCGGGGTCAGTAAGTTGGGTATTTCCATTTCTACCCAACAATCGGAATCGGCAGTTACGACCATAGAGGGTCTCTTTCGGTGCCTTTGAGGTATTGAAGCGATAGGTATTATTATAAGAGAATTTGGCCAACGGAAGGTGTCTATCCCAACCATTGCCAAATTTGATAGGCACGCGACATGTCTACTAACGCTCGAATGATTTCTTCACTTCGCCATCGATCCGAGATTATACACGGATCGTTCTCATGGCTCTTGGAAGTGATAGATGAAACGATGGGTGTGAGGTGATTGCCACTATCCGAAAGGATAGGAATCGACACTCCATGACGCACACGATCTTCTTTTCGTATAGGCGAGCAAGGTCGTCCATACTTTCCGCTTAAGCGATTAGCGGAGGCGAGCAGTTTGGGTAGGACTATCAACAACTACTCGGGCAGAGGCGCAGGATCTTCTTCCAAGGTTTTGTTTACAATGTAGCTTATTGATCGGTAAGAGGGTAGTAAGGATGGCGGTATACTCGAAAGACGAATGAAGAATTAAGCGTCACCCAAGGATCGCGGTTCGAGGCCACTCGTAAGATCTCAAGATTCCGCTGGGCAAGATTACCAACAAAACGAGGTTGAATGACAATTCCAACAAGATTATCAACAAAATGAGGCCGAATGAAAATTCCAACAAGATTATCAATGAAAAGAGGCTGAATAACGATTCCAACAAGATTATCAACGAAACGAGGCCGAATAACGAGTCCAATTTCGAACGGGGTCCAAAATTACAAGAAAGTAATCAAAACCGAATCCAACGATTCCAATAAGGTCGACGAGGCTTATGACGATAAGCAATTCGGATTTTAAATGGCGTCAATCGGGTCCAACCCGACCCAAGGCGAACTACGCTCGTCGGCAGCAAACGGGAATTCCATATAAGCGAAACGCATGGCGACGCCAGAAGCATTACGATTCGTGAGGTGTTGCGATGCAAGTGTGTCGTGTGTGAGTGCGGGCTTTCGTGATCTTCAGTGTGCGTGTATCCACCTAAAGCTCATCATTCTTAAAACCAAACTCTAACCCGGGCATAATACTGTTATAACTACTCCCAGTATCGTAAAATTTACCTCTGAGTCAGACATAGATGATCAGTCCATGTCCCACTGTCCCTGGTAATTTTGTTAGCTTCCATATCTGTTTCTTTCTACTTACAAATGCAAACTTAAGAACACAAATTGCAATAATTATTTTCTTCACAATTTCATCCCTTAACCAATCAGTCTTAACTACAAAGTTACAAATAGTAAAAAATTAAATAAAAATTATGCCTCACTTTCCCTCTAAAAAAAACCCCAAAATTTAATTGAATTCCAAAACCAATTCAATTTCCCTCCACTTTCCCCCAAATCAAAACCCTAACCTTTCAATCCCACAAAATTAACCTTCATTTCATAAAAAGGTCACATTTTTATGTAATATTTCCAATCTTTTCAGAAAACCCATCTTTTATTTCCATCAATTTCATCAATTTGTTAAAAAAAAATTGATTTTTATTGTTTTATGGGTCGAGGATAGTCTACCCGTTAAGTAATTTTTTTTTTCTTTCTTTATGTTATATGGTCATAACATATTACATTTCATGTGTGACTTCCCATTCGACCCATTTGACCCGTTTGAGATTCACTTATATGGTCATAACATATTGCAACAGGATCGCCCTTGTCTGGTAGACTATTTGTGCTGGCGGTGCTGGAAAAGCACTTGCTTATGGAGCAAAAGCGAAGGGTGCAAGGATTGTGAGAGCCAATCGTACCTACGGTTAGATTATACTAGTGTTCATATTACCATTCCGAGTACTCGTACTTGTAAAAAAAAGTAACGCCCAATGCCGTCTTCCACGGGTTATGGGTACCCAATACCGTTTCCGGTGTATGGGGGAGGTTGAGATGTAGATGTCTTATCCCTACCTAAGGTAGAGAGGTCGCTTCGGTTCTACTAAAGGTAGAAAGGACCTCCGATCCTTTGTAGGAGTGAGGATCGAACCCAGTACTGTACATGATTATCTCGCTTATTGTGTTTTTTTAGCGGATGCAAAAATTTGACTATGCTTATCTACTTAGTTTAGGGGTGAAATAAGGTCTTTTCAAGAAGAAGTTTCCGATTGTTTAGTTTGAACGGTTATTGTTAGTGGATTCGATGATCGTAAGTTTAACCTTAGGGGTGAAATAAGTTGTTTTGGATAAGTTGATCTTCCGGTTATGAGCATAAGTCGTTTAACTTAGTAATGCCAAACACCCTTGTTGCGCTTTTGATCTGATGAGATCAACGATAATAAGTGTTTGGATATGATTATAGGCTGATTATTTTACGTCTTAAATCCCTAATTAGCTGATTGCCGAAAACTTAAACAATTGCAATATTTGATAATCTGGTTGCGTCACTCTAGAAGCCAATCTACACACTTTTTGCAGCATTGCCTTCTGTTATAGCAATTGCTTATTTCATGAAAGCATAAGCAGTTTTAATATGCATTACCACCAAACATCCCCTGAAGTCAATGTAATCATAGAAGTATTGATGTTGTATGCTGAATTGACATTAGACAACTCCTTCGATGTTAGTATTATGAATCCTTCTTACAAAAAAGGGACATTTATATTTTTCTTTAGGAATATCAGGGCTATTGGTTTCTTGATTAATCTAGTCCATATTACATGACGTCGTAACACTTTATCTTTCCTGAAAAAGGTTTCTGATTCTATGTCATTTTCTAGACATCGGAAGGTGGTTAGTATGACGAATATGAACAAAGTTGATTGGCTGCTCTTGGATTAGCAATGGAATTAGGAGCTGATCATATCGATGTTGAGCTTAAGGTTTTCTTCTTCTTGACATAAAATCGGTTTCTTTGTGTCATGGGCCTGTCTAAAGTACTATTATTAGTGTTCTTACATAGTAAATTCTTCCGTTATACTATCAGACATAATATTCTCTATAAGATTTCTGATTTTAGTTGCTCAAATGCAGGTCGTTGATGATTTCAACGATTTAATCCATGGAGACAAGCCTACAAAGTGCAAACTCATAGTTTCTTCTCACAATTATCAAAATACTCCTTTGAAAGTGCAAGCTTGGGAACCTTGTGGCCAAAATACAGTCAACAGCTGACATTGTCAAGTTTGCAACAACTGCTGTAGATATAACTAATGTAGCACATACTTACTTAACTCTCTTTGCATAGAAGTCATTGAAAGGTGGCTTTGTTGTACCGGTTGCGTCATTTATATAAATAAAGTTGACATTTTTGATTAAAAGTAATCATATTGACTGTCGGGTAACTTGGTACCGAATGCCCAAATGGCATACAAAGCCATCTTTTATTGACTCAAATGTTATATAAAAGTACTGTGACTCAGAGCACACGTGGAAGTGCGTTGATATTTTAAGGAAAAAAAACCTTATTTCTTCCTATTCAATGTTGTATGAGGTTGATCCGGTTGCAAAGGTAAATTTCATTGTCATATAAAGCTTTACTATCAAACAATATGCAGACAATGATAGAAGTATGGCGTTTAATGTATTGTGTTATTGATTTTATGTTACAGTCAACAGGAGCGGTCAATTGTGCCATCAGGAGACCAAATGATGGAACATTATATGGGTATAATACAGACTATGTAGGTGCTTGGTGCTGGCGGTACTGGAGACCTTGGCTGGTATACTATTTGTGGTTATTGGTGCTGGCGGTGCTGGAAAAGCTCTTGCTTATGGAGCAAAAGCGAAGGGCGCAGGAATTGTGATAGCCAATAGGACTTACGGTTAGATTCAACTATCGTTCACATTACCATTCCTAGTGCTCGTACTTGATTGCAAATAAAACATTATACTAGTTAAAATTGCATTCTTACCAGTTCAGTACGGGAGAAAGTCAACTGTATGAGGGTGTTTGGATGCGAGTGGTTTATCAAAACATCAAAAATGATTATAGCGAGTTCAAGTCAGAGTAACCATATGATCAGTTGCAAAAATAAAAAATTGATTATAGTTCACATTACCTCTCACATGCATAGTTAATACACCAACTAAAGTTTTCTCTTACTGATACTGCACATATCGTGCTAGAGAACTTGCTGACATAATTGGTGGAGAGGCTATATCTCTTGCCGATTTGAGCACTTACAGTCCAGAAGGTGGCACGATACTTGCAAACACTACATCAATTGGTATGCAGCCAAATATAGACGTTACTCCTATTTCTAAGGTGCGGCTATCTACCTTTTTCTGGTCATATGTTTTAGTAATAATGGTATGCACTTAGATCAGTTTCTCTATTTTTTATGGCAGGAAGCTTTAAAGTCGTATGCATTGGTATTTGATGCTGTGTCCACACCAAAAATTACGAGATTACTTCGGGAAGCTGGAGAGTGTGGAGCATAATTGTTACAGGGGGGAGATGTTTATAGGACATGCGTATAATGCTACTTTTCATTTGCATGCCTAATATCTTACCATCTCCCTTCTCTTATGAGTTTATCCTACTTTTCATTTGCAGCACCTAAGGATTTATTTAGGGATATTATGGAATAATCTTAATTGTCTCGGGAGCTGCCATAGGTATGTATCTTTTTCTATCCCATCTTCCTTTATTTTGAATTTTGAGTTTATGGGTACCGTGGAACAATTAACTAGGCAAAATAGTTGGAAATGTTATGGCCATCGATACCTTGTCCAATCGTATGAAGATATGAAAAAATTAAAAGATTTGAGTGTCACGTACTCGTATTCTTATGTTATGCTTATCTCTGTCACATCGTTAATCTTCATCGAATACCTTATTTGGCATGATCAAATTGACAACTCGTGTCGTAACTTGTTTAAATTTTGAGGAATATGATGTGATTGACCACTTTTGTTCGAGTATGGAGTTAAAAAATATTGCACTTCAGCTTATCCCGAAAATAGATATAATGCTTCTAGAGTGTCTGTCCGAGATAGGCGTGGGTTAAGTAATGAGTCAACCTTCCTCTGTTGTGGAATTTTTTGAACTTTTCGAATTTTTTTGAATCATTGGTTCTCTTCTCACACAAAAACCCGCTTTTATCTGATCATTAGCCTTAACATAATAATTTAATTATTGCTAAACATAATGATTTAGGATTTTGACACACTTGACCCATTGGTGACTTGCATCTAATCAAATTATTAAACTTTACCCATTTGACCCATTTGACCCATTGGAGATAGGAGATAGGATATTACCCAAATCAGCCCAGCTTCTAAGTAAATGGGTCAAAATTTCTACTGCTGCAGACTTTGACTTTGGATCAAAATTTCTATAAAATTACGTAAAAGTCAAGTATTTGTTACTTTGTATCTGACGAGGAGGCTCGAGAGTAACATCTGTTGTGCAAAATGTTACATACAGAAAGCACAGAGGAGGTGATTATAGTTCTTGTTTCTCCATCATTTGTTATTGTATCATTAGTACTTTTGTTGGGACATAATAAGGAATTTTATACTATTTCACAGCCATTGTATTCTCGTTCTTTTATACTAAAGTTAATTAAATTTATTATTATAAAATGCTACGGGCATAGTACTCATGATTCTTAGAAAATGAATTTTGACTTCCAAGTTATTCTGCTAATAGTAAATTCTTGTGACATGTAAGCTGATGCTGTCAACAATTTTTCATAGATTTGAGAATATATGTGTTTATATATGCAAATCTTTGTAGAACATCAAACATTAAGAACATCAACCTTCACTCTTACATGATTTTATTACTATCCAGGTTTCATTCAGCATTTTTTCAATACTCAGTAAAAAAACGAATGTTAATAAGAACATGAAAAATTCTTTTACACTGGTCGAAACTCGAGGCCATATACAATTAGGCCAGACATGATTCCTTCATGACTTGTAAACTTCATATCAATAGAAATAGAGTCATCTTTGAATTCATGAGTTGAGTTAAATTTCCACAGTTGAATCTCTATCCATCCATCTTCCCTTTGTTTTGGAATCCGAGTAATCTCATGTATATTCAATGGGCTCGGGGTTATAAAATAAACAAATTCAGCCTCATTGTTTTCTTTGTGGAGTAGGTCTCGTACTCTTACTGGATAATGCAGCCCCTGACATTTTTTTGAAAGCTTGAATACAAGGTAACACACGTATTCTGTATGTGGTGACAACATTTGACCTTTGATCGTGCAATTAAGATGAAATATGTGTTGTGGTAAAAGCTCAATCACCTCTTGAAATCTGCATGTAGGGCAGATTAAGAATGAAGTTATTTATAAAGACAGAAAACTACATCCAAGAAGTGAAACTTTTGTCAACCATTTAATCAAAAAATTTAATTGTCAACTACACATCAAAAAACAATGGGTTAGAAAATCTACTCTTTTGTGTGACATCTACATATTTGGATGTACCATCAAAATAGTTTAGTGGTTAAACTGTTAAAGGTAGTGCTGGCAATTCGTGTGGGATTCAAACTTGTCAACCCCAACTTGTTTAAACATAACTTGAACAAAACCCATTTAACCTGCTTATCTAACTCGGTTGGCAGTTTAGCGAGTTACACAGGTTAATTGAGTTGGCAGGTTGCCCCTTTTAACCCATTTAACCCATATAGCAGTAAAAAACTAGTATTTTCTTTCAAAAAAAACTTAAACGGGTTGTCGGGTCGACCTATTTAATCCAACCCAACCCAAACACAACCCAAAATCAGTTGACACCCAACCATAACCCGTTTATTTCTCTATCGGTCTCGGGTTGTGTTTCATATAGTGTCAGGAATTGCCGCCTCTAGTTAAAGGAAACTGTAATAAAAATAGCTATAATGAAGCAAACCTGGACTCGGCTAATGTTTTTGAAGTAAAAAGATCCACACTAGAGAATTTGTATAAAACTGCCTTTGCCGAAAGCACAAGAAGTTTCTTTTCGTTGACCTCGCCCAACCAGAAAAACTCGTCGTAGTTTCTGCATGCCTTAAATCTTTCTTCAAAGTTAGTTGGCAATTGTTGTACCTGATCCACATTGAAGTTTGATTTCAAGACTTGTTGGACTTCCTTCAATTTTCCGATTTCTTCATGTTTCACCTGGATACAAACCATATTAAATATGCAATACAGAACATGGTTTTTAGTTTAATTTTTTGGTATGCACCTGAACTCTTTATATAATGTAAAAAAAGAGTTTAGAATGAAACCACGAGATATAATTGCAAACTTACTTTGTCAATTGCTCGAAATTCAATGCCTTCAACATAAACTGCATTTTCTCCACAATAGTATGATGAAAAGCTTTCAAGTAGAAACTCAAAAACAACATCTTCGTTCTGATTCAAGAATTGGTACAACTCAATCATCATCCAGTCCTTGTCTCTCCATGTTGCGAAATATGCATGTAGACTTTCAAGTCCCTTTCTATACTTTAGGTTAACACACATCGGTTTACTTGAAAATTTTCTTGAATCACTAAGTTTGAAGACTAAATAGACCCCATAAAAAACATTTGGAGATAAAAGTTGAGTGTTTGTCTTTATTTCGATGTTCAATTTGGAAATATCAAACATCTCCACTACTGTCTCAAACCTGCACATATTACAGATATTCAAACTCCATGGATTAGTCGGCCAAAAGGTTGGAAACCATGGTTACCCAAAAAAAAATACTATCAAGATGCTATCACAATCACAGTCATTAGAACAGAGGTGATACCAAAAAGGTCGGAAACCATGGTTACCCAAAAGCTAGGTCGGAAACCATGCTAAAAAGAAAAATCCAGCTACGAAACTTTAAACAGCAGCAGGTGGTGATACCAAACATAATACTACTATACCAAATATGTGACTATTATAATTAGTCGAGAAAACACTGAAACCTTGTTAAATATCTACCATCTTCAATTTATGTAGGAGTCTAAGCAACAAAGAATTTGATGTTGTTCCACTCGATTTTATTTACCCTTTAATAGTATTATACAAATTAAGTTGACAAGAAATGTAACATAAAGCACCGAGTATATCAATATGGGGCATTTATAACTCTCTCGCTCATCAGAAGGACTAAGATAACCTTTTCCCTTTAAGAGTATTATACAGATTAAGTTGACAAGAAAGGTAACATAAGATAATTATTTTATTAAAATTTAAGAATTTGTCAAATCCTTAACTTACAGACATTTTGACGAGCGAAGAATGTTGTGATCTTTTCACAGGTTTTGATTGGACACAATTGCACTCTAGCATGCGTTTAATGTTTGACATAATTGTAGGCAACGTTTGGTTGTGTTTGTTTGCAAAATGAATATCAATGCAACAGTAAATATAAAAGGACTTAATTACATTTGACAAAGTTCCTAGGCTATTTATATCTTGTGAAACGACACCATTCTACAAGACTCAACCAATGTGACGTTTCACCAAGATAACCGTTTTTGTAACCGTTATTTACATAACTGCCATACCGGCATTAACTAAAAACTAATGGGCTGTTTGGGTTAAGAGTTTTGACCCAAACGAATTCTACCCATAATGACCCATACATTACATAATACAAATAAAAGTCTTAAAACAAGCATTACAAGCATTAATAAGGTAACAAAGAAGTACCTTTGTTGAAAAATATTTCTATTATACAATAGGGCTAATGGCCTCTAAATGTACCATAGTTGTCTTTATTTTTTTCTATATGTATCGAACAAATTTTTTTGCTATTCTATGTACTAAACTTGATTTTTTTTGTGTTTTTTGTGTACTTTATGACCATTTTGCCTCTCATTTTATTAACCTGAGAGGGGCAAAATGGTCATAAAGTACACAAAAAATCAAGTTTAGTACATAGAATAGCAAAAAAATTTGTTCGATACATATAGAAGGAAATCATGACAACTATGATACATTATCGTGTAATTAGCCCTATATAATACACAGCACTGCCTGAAAAAAGAGCCACAATGCAAGCCCAAAATACAAAATTAGGCTGTAAACTAACTATTATGCTCCTGTAAATAGCTTGTCATGCATAAAACCGTAAAGTAACTACATTTTTTCAAAAAAAACGAAATGTATACATCTAACAGCAATGCTTATGTACGCTTGTCACTTATGTACTGATAAATTTAGAGAGGTAAAGAGAATAACCTTGATTCTTGAAGAAATTTCCACTCATGTGGACAACTGTTTATGTAAGAAAACATTGCCGCTGATACCATTTTATTTCTTTCTCCATTACCATCGAATGACAACAACTGTTACATAAAATAAAATATAAATCAGACTCAACTTTTATCATGTGTAAACGCATGTGTGATCTCAAATTATCCCTCAGAAAGGAAAAGATATATAGAAAACTGGAAAACACCAAATAAACAAGATACAAGATGAACTCATTACCACTTTGTCTTGTTGAAGGAGGATTCCTTTAGAAAAGGTTTTGTAAAGATCCTCTTTCTTGATGGCAGTATAATCTTCAGGGCACTTTGATATCTGGATTATTTCTTTATAGTCTTTAGGCAATTTCAGCTCCCATATCTCAAAATCCTCCTATACATTAATTAAATAGTTAATAAGCTCATATTTCATACAATCACATTTCTACCGTGAAAGAAACTACCAAAGACCTTATACTAAACATGGGCAACACATTTTTTTTCTGGATCATGTAATCCTATTGTCTTTTTCATTTTGACATTTGATTTACTTTCTGTTTTGAGTGATAAAAAAATACTGTCTTCTTAAGAAATAAATGTATTTATGATGTTTTATGGTTCAACAAAATTTGTTTGAACAACAGAAGTGTACAACTTATTTGAATATCCACGAATATAGTTTTAGAGTTTTATTTGAAACGAATGGTAGCATAATTTGAGATAATTATAAGAACTTACATGGAATTCCAATGCCTTCTTAAGTTGTATTAACACTTCACCTGCCGTTGGCCGTCTTTCTCTCCGGTGATGTAAGCATTGAAGGGCAATCCTTGTAAATGTAATATATGACTGTGGCACAATTTGTTCTTTGATACCCTCAAACACTAACTCATCAAGTTTTTCTAAATGATAGTGTTGTTTAGCCAAAAAGGGTAAATAGAGATACTCGTCATCTAGTTTTACAGATGACAGTTTCCCACACAATATGTCAAATAAGACCGCACCCAATGAGAATATATCAGACTCTTTGGTTAAGAAGCCTGTTTTCGAGTATAGTGGGTCACGATAGCCAATTGTGCCTGTAACGTTGTCGATGACATAGTCTACATTCTGATTTGTTGGGCATACTAAGGAAAGCCCAAAACCGGTAATTTTTGCTTTCCAGTCATCAAATAATAGAATGTTGTTGCTGCTGATGTCCCTATGTATTACCATTTCTGGACTTGAAACCGTTCCATGAAGAAACTCCAACCCAATTGCAATATCGATGCATATTTTAAGCCGTATCACCCACGTAAGACTATCATCGCTCAAGTACTTATCAAGACTACCTCTTGATGCATACTCATATACTATAATTTTTTCATCATCTTCATCACAATAGCCTACAAGATCAATGATATTAAAATGTTTATACTCCATAAGGATGTCTAACTCTGCCATAAATTTCAGCTCTGTCAAAACATCAACATCTCCTTGACCCGAATTCTTATCCAACCGCTTTGCAGCAATGATGTTATCTCCATGAGTACTGTGAGTAGCTCCCTTGTATACATTCCCAGAATCTCCATGTCCAATGATATTGTCTCGACTGAAGCCTTTCGTGGCCAACTTTATGTCTTCAAGTGACAGTTTGAGGTTGTCCTTGTGGTTTTCCTAAAAATTATTGAACAGTCAATCGATTTGGTTAGCTAAAAACAGAATGAAACTACTTTCCATCTAGAATTCATTCGATTTTTTTGCATTTTGGGTTCTCAGTCTTCAAGTTCATGTCAATGTTATGGTTGTAAATCAAGATTGGCTGCTGTAATTTCCAAATTAAAGGAAAAACATATATACATGGAAGAGAAGAGTCACAAGGTGTACCGCTAATCGTAGCACACCATAAAGTTAAATTACTAAGTTAAATAAATTCTAAGATAAAAAAATAGCAAAACTTAAGAACAAAGAAAATAATTAAACGATAAAATCTATATTGAGTAAAAGTTTGAGAAAATGTTTGTTTACAAAAAGTATATTGTATGAAATGTCACATATTACTATCAAGAATATAAAGAATTTAAATTGTTTTCTTTTAAAATATCGACTTACCTGAGAGTCTAATGCTTTTTTGAGTTCGTTGATGACAACTTCTATTGTTGGACGTTGCGCTTGAGTTTCTGCCACACATCGAAATGTGATTTCTAAAAATACGTCCAAAGACTCTTTATCTGGTCCTTTACTTAAAGAAAAGACATGTTCATCGGTCTCCTCCTTTATCTTGTGATCAACTATTTCCATTACTGTTCCCTTTTTAAAGTGATCTTTTGCAATGGGTGCAATTCCCTTCACATTCACCTTGGTGTATATGGTATCATAGGCCAACCTCCCACTTAAGATCTCAAGCAACACTACTCCAAACGAGTATATGTCTGATTTCTTATTTAGTTTACCATACTTCTCATATTCGGGATCCAAATACACGTATGTGCCTGCAACCATATTGGTATAGATAGTGCTGGCCATTCGATCTGCTGGGTGAAATTTGGAGAGCCCAAAATCCGCAATCTTTGCCTTCCAATTATTTCCCAATAGAATATTATCACTCTTGATGTCACGGTGTATCATCTTTTGTTTGCCATGATCTGTGTTGTTGTGAATGTAATTCAGACCATATGCAATATCAAGACATATTTTTAGACGTTGCAACCAAGTAAGATTAGCCATTTTATCACTGCTTCCCAAATAGTTTTCAAGACTTCCTTTTGAAGCATGCTCATAAACCAGGATCATTGCACCGTTACCTTCATAACAAAAACCAAGAAGAGAGATTATATTCTCATGCTTACAACTAGTTAGAGTTTCAATCTCTGCAATGAACCCTTGTTCTCCTTTTGGATTGTTAATGCGCTTTATGGCTACCGTGCTTCGTTTTCTGGGTAAATCGCATTTATCCACCCCTTCTTTTGACGAGGAATTACTGCTATCAAAATGTTCAAGATCTGCTTTGTATACTTTACCGAATCCATGAGACCCGATGTTGTATCGTCATCAAAATTTTGGTAGCCTCGATTATATCATTTAGTCCAATCTTCAAGTGTTCCAAGTTCTTCCCCTGCAATATTATGAAGTTGTGAAACACCACATTAACAATAATGCTATTAAGGATTGGAGTGATATTAAGAGAAGAGAATTGAAGTTTATATAATTGAGTGATATTTATAAACTGGTAAATAATAATGGTTTTATCCCTAAACTTTGAGTTGGTTTAATCACTTCAATTTTTTTTTATTATTAATTTTTTAAATGTTTAAGTCTTTAACTTTGTCTAAGGCTGGTCACAGTGGTTCGGTCGAAGCACCGGTCGACCGATCGGTTGCACTCGGTCGTCCCACTGTGGTGTTTGGGTGATGGTCGGTCGTGGGTTACCTTTGGCATGAACTAGTTCTTCCGCTCGACCGAGTTCAAAACACATACAAATCTCCTTTTAATACTAAAAAACAAAAAATCACCTTTTCAATTTAGTTTGTTACCTAAGTTTGGATACATAGAACTTGTGAGGTGGTATGCAAAGTTGATGGACCAAAATTGTGAAGACCATTTTGGATTTGCAAGTTGGGATATACTCGATGAGTATATAGATACACCAGGTGGTTGTGATATTTTCAACACGTATATACTAGATATTAGATGGTATGCAAGTTGGGATATTTTCAACACGTATATACTAGATCATGCAATTTTTTTTTTTTAAATAAAAAAATGAAAAAATAAATCTCAGGTCACCACTGTGGCAACTAGGTCGTCGTCAGGTCGTCGGAGAGAGAAAGCTGATATGGCATAGATGAACTAGGTTGCCACTGTGTTCAGCCTAAGGGCTATGTTTATCAAAACCTTTAAAGTTTTAATAAAAATATTATTTCATATGTCCATATTCACCGCATTTGTATTAAAAAAATCATAGTTTTATATACTTTCTTTTAGTTTTATGATATTATATTCTAAGAAATATAAAATAAAATGTTAAATAGTTAGGTAATATGTAATTTTTTGATACTCGACCAGAAACGTACAATTGGCATTTGTAGTGAGGATAGATGGTGGATTAGTGGTTATATGGTTAAACAGACGATAACAGTTGGTAACACTATTGCTTATTACTCGTAATCGGCCTTAAATGTAAAGTTAAAGTAAATTAGTTACGTACCTTCAATTGAATGGATGTTGTACGTTTAACTGGATTCTCATGTTTCAATTGAAGTTCCAAAGCTTTCTCAAGTCTTTTGACAACTTGATCGATATATGGACGATCTGCTCTATTCTCTTTTATGCACCAATATGCTGTATCTGAGAAGATTTTGAATGCTTCTAGGTCCATCTGTTTTCGTAAATTCAAATCGATCATATCATCCAAATGAGATTTAGCTAGTTGACTTAATAACCCCTCTCCCAACTCGTCTTTGCTTTCATCTTTATCTTCATCTTCATCTTCATCTTCATTTCCGTTTTCATGTTCGTCTTCATCTTCATCGTCTGCACTCCTTCCGCACAAGACCTCAAATAATACAACACCGAATGAATACACATCTGACTTGTGGGTCACACCACCAGTCTTATTATATTTTGGGTCTAGGTATGCATTCTTAATAATATCACGAGTAAGAAAAAGACGGAGCCTCCGAGCTACTGTATTTTTCAGTGAAAGTTCAAAACCAGATAACTTGGGCTCCCATTTGTCATCTAGTAAAATATTCGAGCTCCTGATGTTGCAATGTATGACACTAAAATCGCGTCCAGGATCATAATGGATGTAACTCAATGCCTTCGCAACACCAACGCATATCTTTAACCTTTGCATCCATGTGAGGTCCTGGTCACTTAGATATGTTTTGAGACTTTGGTTGGCCTCCTTCTTGTAAATGATAATCTTATTGTTCACACCTTCATAAAACCCAATAACAGACACTAGATTCTTATGTTTGAGACTAGAAAGCATCGAAACTTCCGTCCAAAATCTTTTGCTCTCATCTTTTATATAATCGATATAGAACCTCTTTACAATAATATTGATGAATTGTTTGGAACGTAAGAGACAACCTTTGTAAATCACTCCTTGCCTAAATTCTCTGATGATATTTTCTTGAGCAAAATTGTAGGTTGCTGATTTTATCTCTTCCCAAGTGAGTTTTAAGTGAGAAAGATCTTGGAGGAAATACTTTGTCTTTTTGCTGACATGGGATTCAACGTGTGTAGATATGGAGGTCAATGATCCCTATATATAATATGTACCAAACAAGACATATTACCAAGTGTTCAAAAAATGACACGTGTGGATATAGAGTTCACTTTAAAAAATTCCAATGACTTGCAACAATAGTAATAAGTAAATAATTACCTTGTCATTATTGGATGATGTATCTTCAACTTTGGCCACAACTATTGAGTGTTCCTATAAAATCATAAATACAGTAATAAGTAAATAGAGATTATTAGAAAAGAAATATGAAAGAAAAAAACCGTCTTACATCATTTTGACGTTCCATTTGAAGTTTCAACGCGTTCTCAAGTCTTGTGACAATCTCACTTATATCCGGGCGTCGAGATCTTTCTTCATTCAAGCAATCATATGCTGTCTTCGCGAAAACGTTGAATGATTGAGGATCCATTTGTTTCAATAGAATCGGATCAATTATTTCATCAAGTATTTTCTTTTTATAATGGAAAATGGCCATTGGGCCCAAATACTTATTATCTTGTTCATTACTTACTGCTTCCCTACCACATATTAGTTCAAACAATACAATCCCAAAGGAGTAGATATCTGACTTGTGGCTCACACTTTTAGTCTCAATATATGTTGGGTCTCCATACCCTTCCACAAGCCAAAGTTTATTAGTATCAAATGAATGGTGCCTTTCAGATGCTTCAATCTTCATGGACAACTGAAAATCAGATAATTTGGGTTCCCATTCATCATTTAATAGAACTCTGTTACTGCTAATGAGCCGGTGTATTACGCTGAAATCGCGAGTCTCGTCATAATGAATGTAGCTCAACGCATGCGCAACACCGACAGATATCTCCAATCTTCGCACCCATGTCAACAACATCGAGTCACTTAGATAGTTACCAAGACTTCCCTTGGTCTCATGCTTGATAATGATGATCTTCTCATCATTCTCATCACAAAACCCAACAAGATAAACCACATTTTTATGCTTGAGACTTGACAGCATCAAAATCTCCGTCCAAAACTGTTGTTCTCCATCCTCCAAGTCTTTATTTAACCTCCGAGCATCGATTTCAATCAACTCACCGTACAAAAAGAGCCGTCCCTTGTAAGAATTTGGGTTACAAAATGAAGGAGATCTGAAAGAGGTGGACTGGTAGTCAATAACATCGGGCCACTTAGACGGTTTTCAAGACTTCCTCTGATCTCACGCTTGATAATGATGATCTTCTCATCATTCTCATCACAAAACCCAACAAAAGAAACAACATTTTTATGCTTGAGACTTGAAAGCATTGAAATTTCCGTCCAAAACATCTGTTCAATTTCATCATTCCATTCTTTATTTAACCTCTGAGCATCGATTTCAATCAACTCACCGCACCACAAGAGCTGTCCCTTGTAATACTTTCCAAATCCACCTGTGCCGATGACATTTTCGTCAGCAAAGTTGTTGGTGGCTATCAAGATACTTTCAAGGGGTATTTTTAGGTGAGCAAAGTCATTCATCATCTGTAAAATAGTCAAGTTAAAATGTGAGTTAGAAAAAGGGAGTCTAATAATGCATACAAAGTGTTTGATAAAATTCCTGAACCATGTCTAGGACATGTTAGTTAGAAGTTTAGGAAGTGATCAAGTGAATGGTCTTATTAAGTTTCATTGTTTTGGTTAGTGATATTTGGTCTTGGTTAATGTAGTCAATATTTGCTCCAAAGGTGTTTTTTAAAGTATTTGGTCGTGAATTAGATGATTTAAGTGTGGATTACATGGGTGATACTTTGTCTACCTGACGCAGTTTTGATAGGATAATATGGATTGGAATTGTCTTGTTTGTTCCCTCATTGCATTTCAAAGTGTTATTCAGAAGGAAAAAAACTATGGCGTGTGCTTTGTGTATCAGTAAATTTTTTAACGTTGCAATATACTTTTGTTTAGTGTTGATGTTTAGTCATTTGATGTTTGAAATTGTTTCCAGTGAATGTTTTCGTAGCTGTTGCAGGATACTTTATTTGACAATATTGGAATTGGAGGATTTTTCAGGATATTGAAAGGAATGGAGAGACATTATTAAATGTTGTAATGGAAACTTTTAAAGCCAAGTTGCTGATTTTGAAAGGGAAGAACTCTCCTGTTGTGGAAAGAAAAACTAGCAGTAAGATGCTGGTATTTGGTAATCTGAAATTGAGTGTATATGAAATTGGAGAGCAATGAGACACATGAATATTAAGGAAAGTATAATTATATTCCAGGTTGATGATGTTCAACTCATACATTGAGATTTGTTCATCCCATTTAACTGTATATACTTAAATTATGTGCATCTCATAAAGTCATAGGAACTTGAATATAAAACTGTTGAGGAAGATCAAGAGCTTGTATAAGTTTGATCTCTATGGAACTCATTTAGATTTTTTCCTTTACCATTAGCGAAGTATGGATATTTGTTGAGTTTGAGTAATCTTTCTATAGACTTTATTAAATCAAATGATTATGCTATTGCTGCATGCCTGCATTCATTCCAGTTCTTATATACTACTCATTCTTGTTTCAGGCACAAAATAATTTTCCAAAGCGTATGAGAAGGGGACCCATAATACAAGGACCAATTGAAGGACTATATATGGAAAGCCTTGAAAAGTGGCAAGGTAATGCTTCGAAGCAGATCAGTAATCCCAAAAAGTCAACTGGTAACTGCTTATATAATACAGTAAAAGAATAAACACTGAAATTAGAAGGTTGTTACCCATTTGACCCGTTGCATTGTTTCAACTTTCAAAGCAGATTTGCCTACAATGTTGACAAGGAGTTCGGACGCGTGTTGAGTGTAGATGTCAAATCTTATTTTGTTGAGTATTCTTTTCTGAAACTAATACGTGTCTTATATTTTCCGTTTATGCCTCTGTTAGGCGGAACAAAGAGGCCAAGGGATCCTATTAAGATAACCAAGGTCAAAAGGATTATTATGGGCTATGTTGAGAAGGTAGTTGTTTCATATTCGTGATGTTTTGTTTATTGGCCATCATTTAGCTTCCTTTTTCGCCTTTTTAACATGTCGGTTTTTGGTGTTTCATGATGCTTATGGGATATTAATGTTGTGTTTAATCTCTTACATTAACTTCAGTGTGTGTCAGGCTGGGTTGACTTGAAAAAACAATTGTCAAAGAAAATTTGATAGTCAAATATATTTTATAGCCATATAATGTTGATCTTTTTTTTTTTTTTAATAAAAAGGAATTAGAAAGTTTTATTCACTAAAAATACACTGTGGGTGACTATCGCAAGTCTTAACCAGTGACGTAATTGACCTTTTTTCTTATCAGTTATTCGTTTTTTTATCGCCACATAGAGACAAACCATAATCTGGACATACAAATTTACAAGTAAATGAGTCAAACCCGTATAAAGGAAGGTGCTTTTCTTCCCGTCAATGCGTCATAAGTCTGTTATTATTTGTGGTTTTCTTTAGTAGATAATTTTGAAATGGGAAAATACTTGAAGATTAGAGTTCCTAAAAGTTTTGAGGTTAAAGACAAACAAAAAGGGGATGGACAACTTAGACGTAGCTTACATGTAAATTTGAAGAAAATTACTAGTTTTGATCTACAGCTTGGACAAGCTACAGTGCAAGGCCATATATACTACCTTGTGGTTTGCAGGACGTCCTATCAAAATCTGGGTTGGGTGGTCATAGTTCATAAATGTTTGCAAACATCAACAAGTACTTTTACTATACCACTTTTCTTTTTTTAATGTTTTGAAACCCGGTGGTTAGACCGGTCGAACCAGTTCCGGCTTAGATAACGGGTCAAAAGAAACCGGTTTTTAAGACTTCAAAACCCGGTGTGACCCGCCGGGTTTTACCCGGTTCTATAATTCCCGCTGGGTTTGTCATTAAATCTTTTATATGTGTTCCACATTGCTTTTTAAAAGTTTTTAAAGGCTTTAAAAGCTGTTTAGACACGTTTTTTCGTGTTTTAAACACTTTCTATATATGCTATTTGGACAGCAGAAAAATGGGCTTGTTTGGACAGGCTTATATGCTGTTTTAACAGCTTTTATTATATGTTGTTTGGACATAGCCTTGACATGGCTGTTTGGAAACAAGTTTTTGCAGCAATTACATGGACTTTTTTTTAAAGGCTTAATGATCTGAAAAATACATAAACTTGCCACATTTTACTATTGTGACAATAAACTCTTAATTTTCCTATTATAATCAAAAACTTTCTTAATGACCCTTATTATAACCAAAAAAGTTTTTTAATGACTTTTATTGTAACCAAATTTCTTAATGACCCTTATTAAAACAAAAAATCCGCAAAATCACGTTTTAATGACCCTTGTAACCAAATTGCTTCACTTATACTATTGACTTATTTGCGGATTTGGTGATGCTGGCCCTTTTGAATGAATATCGTGACTTTAAAGAGATAATGATTTTTTTTTCTTTCACATTTTAAAAGCTAACTTGTGACACACATTAAGATATATAACTAAACTCTTGAAATAATCATTCGGAAAAAAAAGCTATGAGACTTGCATCACAACACGCAACATTATGACAGATTATCTCATCAGTAACTAGAATATTGTTATTTCTTCATATTAGCATTATGATAAATGATTCATATGCATGTATATGATACAAAACTAATTGTGAAACTTCAAAATTATATATTACTAAGCGCTGGTATCGGAATAACTTGGGTTTTCGGAATAAGTAATAGTAGAAAATAGCTGGTAGTAAGGTAAACTGGTCCATTTGCTCATACTAGATAAAAACACTAATACTAGTCCTAATGAATATTAGTATCTAGCATTAAAAGTCCATAGTTTAAGTTATTCTATAGGTACAGTTATCCTAACAATATTAGGCATAATTTAATTAGCGTTTGTTTTTCAGGTTTAGTTTTCTTTTTGTCTCTAAGGCGCCTCATTGTATCTGTAGGTATATGCTTTATTAATAGAGACGGCAAGATGGGTATGTTGGGAAACATGTCAAAACAGGCCGGCTTGGGTTGACCTGCTGATACTTATTAATAATCTAAATCTTTGGGTAAAAAATCTAAGAGGCTGTATGTATTTGTATTGACTTCTTGTTGCTGTCAACCCGCCACATTCCCCTATTAGCTAATTTTTGATTATTTGACCCATTTAAGATAGAACACAGCGCAAATAAACCAATTCATAAGTCAGTGGGTCGAAGCAATTTGGTTACAAGGGTCATTAAAACGTGATTTTGCGGATTTTTTGTTTTAATAAGGGTCATTAAGAAATTTGGTTACAATAAGAGTCATTAAGAAACTTTTTTGGTTATAATAAGGGTCATTAAGAAAGTTTTTGGTTATAATAGGAAAATTAAGAGTTTATTGTCACAATAGTAAAACGTGGCAAGTTGATGTATTTTTCAGACGATTAACCCTTTTTTAAAAGCAATCACATATTTGTATGTTGTTTTTTACAGCAAATGCAGCTTTTATATGCTGTTCCGACCCAGATTTTTACAGCAATTACATGTTTGTACGTTGTTTTTTTTACAGCGATTGGCAATTAGATACTTTTAAAGGTTTGTATGCTGTTTTTCAGAGCAATTACATGTTGTTAGGACATCAGAAAGTTGAATATTTGGACAGTTATATATGCTTTAATCTTAGAATAGTTCCTAAGAGTTAAAACTCTAAATGAGACTATAAGTGTGTTAAACAGAGCATGAGCATGATATTATACTCTTTGATTCAGGATAATCTGTGCAAGTCGAATGGTCTAATTGTGAAACTCATCAGAGGCTAATAAGGTACTAGGAGTTTTATTTACCTCATTTTGATGTTCGAGTTGAAGTTCCAACGCTCTCTCAAGTCTCGTGACAATCTCATCAATATTTGGGCGCTGCGATCGTTCTTCATTCAAGCACTCATACGCTGTTTCGCGAAAATGTCGAATGACTGCGAGTGCATTTGATTCCACAGATCCAAATCAATTATTCCATCGAGTCTTTCTCTCTATAATGGGTAATGGCCAGAGGAGCCAAATACTTGTTATTATCGCTGTCAATAATTGAGTCCCTACCACAGAGTAGTTCAAACAATACTATCCCAAAGGAGTAGATATCTGACTTGTGGTTCACACTTTTAGTCTCAATATATGTTGGGTCTCCATACCCTTTCACATGATGAGAAATATTAGTATGAAAAGAATGGTGCCTTTTAGATGCTTCAATCTTCATGGAACATTCAAAATAAGATAACTTAGGTTCCCAATCATCATTTAATAGAACTCTGTCACTGCTAATGAGCCGGTGTATTACGCTGAAATCGCGTGGCTCGTCATAATGAATGTAGCTCAATGCATGCGCAATACCGACAGATATCTCCAATCTTCGCACCCATGTCAACGAAATCGGGTCACTTAGATAGTTATCCAGACTTCCCCTGGTATTAGGCTTGGTAATGATGATCTTCTCATCATTCTCATCACAAAACCCAACAAGAGAAACCACATTTTTGTGCTTGAGACTTGAAAGCATTGAAATTTCCGTCCAAAACATCTGTTCAATTTCATCATTCCATTCTTTATTTAACCTCTGAGCATCGATTTTAATCAACTCACCGGACCACAAGAGCTGTCCCGTGTAATACTTTCCAAATCCACCTGTGCCGATGACATTTTCGTCAGCAAAGTTGTTGGTGGCTATCAGGATATTTTCAAGGGGTATTTTTAGGTGAGCAAGGTGGTCATGATTGAGTGAAGACATAAAAATATGTGCCGATGACATTTCCGTCAGCAAAGTTGTCCCTTGTATCTGTTTGTTTGTATGAACAAAAAAGAGTTGTTGGGTTGTTACAAAAAGAAGCGAAGGAATGTTTGTTTGGGTGATATACATAAAAATCTGTTCGGTTTGTGTTTGTATATAAAGAAGACGTGGATAAGCGTGTGGGTTCCTTGTTATCTTTAATGTATGGACTCTGGTAGCTGCATTGTTATTGTAACAGACTGTTGACTTTTTGATTGAATTATTCAAAGTTTGAAATTAATAAGTAACAAAACCACAAACATCAATATCAATATGATGATAAGGGTGAGCTAACTTCAAAAACCCATCCTCAATTCGTACAAAGCTCATTTTTGAGGAGTCATTAGGTTATTAACTTGAACTTATAAGTCCATAAGCCTAAATTGGTAAACTCATAAAAAGTGAGATATAGCTTTCCATGTTCGGTAAGCCAAGAAAATAAGCTAAACTAAGCACCCCAAATGTGTAGATAAAAAACCGGGTAAATAGACATGTTGAGGCTACCCAAAAAAATTCGATCCTTTTTTGGCTATGATGTACGAGGCTTAACGGGTATTCCCATGGTCGGGACTTTACGGTGGCCATCCCGTGATGTTTACTTAGCGAGATTTGACGCATGGTTTCTTCTGAGACCTCCATGACACCTTACCACTAGGCCACCCATATTTTCTTAATATTATTTGTAACATACAAGTTTAGTGATGGTAAACGTTATTTAATGTTGTAGAGATGGCGGGTCTGCTAGGTGGCTGAAAATCCAAAAATGTTTGGACAAAAGAGGAGGACACATTGCTAGTTGACGCATACATGAAGTTACATCTATCAGGGGAGTATGTATATGCTGATATAGAACCTGCGTATGTTTCGTGAAGAAATGAAAGTCTTGATGTCTACCATCCTTCGTCACGTTCTCAACCTAGAGATATGAACATCTCCTTAGTAACTTTGGTTAGGATTTCTTAATATTTTTTTGTTTGTCCATATCTTTTATGTATTAGGATGTCTTATCTAAGATGTCTTATTAGGAACTTGTATTAGCTTTATTAGGATGTTTTATCTTGTGTTAAATGTTTTATTTAGGTTTCTTGTTTAGTCATGATTGTGGTTGTGTTCATTAATTTTCTCATGTTTTGGTGTATTGCACTACTCTTGATTGTATATCCCTTGTTATGTTGTGGCGTGTTGGTATTGCACTAACTAGTTTTTTTAGTACGTTGCTATCGTTTGATTCGTTGGTGCCCTTAACAAGAGGGAGCATATGCCAAGGGGGAGCGTTTGCAACGAATAGTTTTCGCATTGCTTCAAACCTCTTTTTGCTTCGACAAAAAGGGAGAGAAAGGATTTAAACTCACCGCTAAATATTTATTTATTTATTTTTTACATATTATGAGTTTATATTTTGTCATTATCCAAAAAGGGGAGGTTGTTAATACAAATAATCGGGTAAAAGCGTTATTTCTATTTTACAATTTCTCTATGTTTTGTTGATCAAACATATAAATCGTACACGTAAATGTTTAAGTAAACAAGGTGTAAAGGTAATTATCCATTTGAAGTACAAAGAACATTTTATCATACATATTGCATTAAACACTTGCAAAACATTACATACTTCTCATATGCCAATAACAATTGCATATCAGTATATACAGATTCTACCCGGTAAAATTTGACATGGATACAAAGAAGCAAAGGAGTGCTTGGGTTATATACAATTGCTGATCAGTGTGTTCGGTTTGTGTTTGTGTATCTTGACGATGTGGATAAGTGTGTTATCTTTAATGTATGGAGGTCTGGTAGTTGCATTATTATTATAGTAGACTATAGACTTTTTGACGTAGTTCACACCAATTGTCTATGGCGTATAGGAACCGTTCATTTTATTGAATAATTCAATGTTTGAAAATAATAAGTAACAAAACCACAAACATCAATATCAATATGAATATAGGATAAGGGTGAGCTAACCTAAAAAACCCATCCTCGGTTCAGACAAAGCTCATTTTTGACGAGTCAATAGGTTATCAACTTGAGCTTATGTTGCCTTATATAAGTCCATAAGCCCAAATTGTTAAACTCATAAAAAGTGAGAAACCAGCTTTTCAAATTCAGTAAGCCAAGAAAATAAGATAAACTAAGCACCCTATATGTGTAGATAAAATCGGGTAAATAGACATGTGGAGGCTACCCGGAAGAAGTCGATCCTTTTTTGGCACTGATGTACGCGGCCAAGCGGGTATTCGCGTGGCGGGACTTTTCTGTTGCGATCCCGTGATGTTTACTTAGCGAGATTTAAACCCTGGTCTCTTCTGAGACCTTCAGGACACCTACCACTAGGCCACCTTTACTTGCTTAATATTACTCGTAACATATATGCTTAGTGATGGTAAGCGTTACTGTATGTTGTAGGGATGGCGGTATACTAGGTGGAGGAAAATCCAAAAAATGGACAAAGAGGAGGATACATTGCTAGTTGACGCAATCATGAAATTACTACTATCAGGGAGTATGTGTATGCTGATATTGAACCTGAGTATGTTCACGCAATGCAACGTTTGATGGGTAGTAATTTCTTTTATTCAGAAAATCTATTAAGACTAGGATGAAGTTTTCTAAGAGAAACTTCAACATTGTGCACGACATGTTGGTCGGCACACACATGAGTGGATCTAGTTGGGAGCCTGTGAGGTTGACTGTTATTGCAGACGCTAAAGTATGGGACTAGTACATTAAAAGTAAGAGCACAAGGTATCGGAATAACGAATAACACGTTATTAGTATGCCATTTCAGCGCCACATCATACATTTTCCAATAACACGTCAATAACTAAAACACCCTCCCTCATAACACACCATTAACATGTTATTGGGTCCCACAAAATACCCAACCAAATATATCACTCACTCACAACACAAGAAAAAAAAAAAAAAAAAGAGCAAAAGGTGCATTTGGCATGAGCCATTGCAGTGGCTCAAAACACAAAAGAAAGCATTTGGCTCACGGATGGCATTTTGACTGGTATCACATTTGGCATGTTATTGGAAACTTTTTGTTGTTTGGCGTGTTTTAAGATTAGCATACCTGCTGCTCTAAATTCTCAGAAAACACCCTTATTACCCATTTGATCTCTTTAAGTAAAATGTATCCCAAATTGACCCATAGGAGTTAACCCATGGCCGACCACAGTACCGGCATAGACGGAACTTGAACATTTTTTGGGAGGCGAATTTATTTTGGGAGGGCCGAATCGGAGATTTGTTTGTAACCTCAATTAAATTACCCTAAAACCTATAATATTTACACCAGTGCAGAATTTTGGGGGCGCGGCCCCGGGTCTCTATGAAGGTCCGCCCATGGGTACCGGTACCGGGCGAGCTGGGCGACGGCACAGGGCATCAAGTATTTAGGGGCATCATATTATAAATCGATGTTCTATATTTTGTGAGGACAAGAGCAAAATATGAAGAATAAGATATGGGTTTTTCATGGCAGAGGAAAAGACGATAGCATGATATGTATGGAGACATGATAGAAAAAGTAGTCTTATTGTTATGGATTAAGGATGTTTATTTTATTCTTTTGTGTTACAACAGTTTTCGCTTTTGGTGACTAATTTAAGGAGATTGAGTACATCGTCAACCCGACTTAAATAAGACAAACCTTTCTTTTTTATTAGTTTGGCGTAGCGGTTTTAAAGTATTTGTACTTAGCAAAATTGAACATGAGACATCTCATATTTTAGTGACGAGGTCACAAGCTTTTGTCATTAAACCATCCATGAATGATTAAAATAAAGATGTTTATATTGTAGTTTAAAAAACTCATTTTTCAGTTTACTAAATAATTATATTTTATAGCATATGTTGGTTAAATTATTAATTTTATAGTGTTGGAATTTCATAAGATTTATAGTTAATTATTACAATTAGTTCGTGATAATGTGATATTTTATAGAAAATGCGCTATAATGAGGTAACTAGTGTTTTTTCTTTAAGAAATGCATAACTCATTGTTTATACAAATGTACACTAGTTATCTCATTAGCAATTGATAACTTTATGTTTGACTTAACTAGTATTTTTTTCTTCAACATATCCATAACTAGTTATTGTTAACCGTATATTGTGCGGATAAGTCCAATAGCAATACATGTGTGGATTATCACAAAGTTAATAGGTTTAGCTTGATTAGTGGGCTTACCCTAAATAGCTCTTATAATGTTCCTATATGTATGTTCTTCCATTTGTCTCTAATATTCAATCAATAAAAGTCAATCATTGACACTTATCTCTTACCTGGTATCAGCCATACGATCCTTTAAAAACCCTAAACACAAAACAATGATCCACAGCACCACCTCCGGCCGGCGGCTACACGCCGGAGGTTCGGAGGGCTCCCAATAATCCCTTCACTGCCATCACACTAACTAACGAAAATCCATCTCCACCAGTTTATATGTTATTTTTCTTCTTTTACCTCATGACCTGGGTGAGGAGATATATCTGCTTCTGCTTCCTGACCTGATGCATGGCATGTAGACTTCTTTGTGCAAGGTGTGGCCCATCGGCCTTGCTTTATCGGGAACTTATCTATTAGAAAACGTTTATGTATTACTTGCTAATTTGATTATTGTAAGCAATACATAAACTTAGATTTTAATATCAGAAGGGTATTTCTTTTGGTTCTACTTTAGCATAAAAAAATAAAATGGTGGATCTTTATGTTTTTCTAGGGAAAAACACGGCCCGTTTGTTCGGAAGGTTCTATGGGGTTGAAGTTTTTGAACCAACTTTCGTTTTCTCATCTTTTCTTTTGATGTTAGTGTGTAAAACCCTAAAAATACGAAAAGTGCTACAAGACTATTTTACCCTTAAAATAGTCAAGATTATAAAATACGTAAAATAAATCAACACTCGTTAAATGAAATTCAATCTAACTTATAAATGATATCAAGACTTAACGTGCATAATATAAAATCCGACTTTTGGTACGACGAAAAGTAAAGCCACGCTCATAAATTTTCATGTGTCGAATTTCACAAAGAAGATATTAAACCATGCATATGGAAGTTCGGCCAAGCCCAAGCTCGAGCCCACGGGTCGTTTTTCTTTTCCTTGTTTGAGCCGAATACCACACAAAACCCACCATGGGTCGATTAGTATAAATACAACATAAATCCTTCACATGAAACCCTAGTTTCTCAAAAGTCACGGCACCAAAATCTTCGCTCTTTTCTTCTTTTCTTTCCGTTCGACCGTTTGTGAGGCGTGGTGGTGCGTGGTGTTTTTTCTCCGAGCCCGCTAAGGTAAGCGACTCCTCGTCTCAACTTTTCTACGTGCAACTTATACTAACTTTAAACCGTGAAACATGTCGAGTCGCCATGCGAGTGAATAAGGGTCGTGCGTTAAAAACCTTGTGTAACATGAACCGCATAATAAGTAACATACTCGTCATAAAATCATAAAATCATGAATATGATGCTATATTTATGAGTTTTGAAATTTTAACTGTACCACATAAAATCACAAGTCGTTTCACAAACATAACGCTTGGAGTTAGGGATCGATTAGGGTTTAAAAGGTTAGAGCCTCGTATGATTTTATGTGGGTAGTAGGTAGCGATGTTGTGGTTTTGGTTATGAGTCGGTTTGCATGCATGTTTTCCTAGCGTGAGTCTTTTGAAAAGGTCTTGATAGTGTCGATGCATGCATGTTTGGAACAAGAGTTAACGTGTCGTGTGAGAAAAATAATTAAGTGTTTGTATGTGTGTGTCGATTTGTTTGAGAGTCGGGAAACAACGTAGGGTAAGTTGGAGTTTGCATGTGTGAGCGTATATATTGAAGCAAGGGAAACGGGTAAACTTTGGTCTCGTTAACATGATTTATATAAGTCAAGGTGGTGTGAGTTACTAGTGTAAATGTAGGCATGGGTTTTGAGTTATCTTCGGTTTGTTTTTCACACGTTCTAGGTCAAGGTGATAAGTCATTAAAATCCGTAACATGTCAATTTAATGTGTATTTAATATGGTGCTAAAGTTTGAGAGAAACCCTAGGTCATGATTATGAGTAGATTAGGGTTTTAAGTTGTGTGTGTTGATTTGTTATTTCATGTGAAAATAGTAAGTTTGGGGTCATTAATAACCATTGATTAAGTATATAACGAGCTAGTACTAAGTGTGTTGTACGCATACACGAGTTGTGATTTTATGTAAGAAACTAAGTGTCATGAATTAAAAGTATTGTATGCATGGTCTCATTAAGTTTGTGTTCGAGCAATGTTACATGGGAGTCTTGGTCTTTCATGAAAGATATAAAAGCTTGTGTAAACTGTTTTTGAAAGAGAGTCTTAAAATCTGTTCTTGACATTTGTAAACCCTATACCTTGTATGATGATCATATAATCCCTCAAATAAGATAATTATCATATTAAACCCTTAAGTTTACCATATATCATTTGTAACCTATAAGTTTGGCTAGTTAATGATTAAGACTCTAAAATGTTGTAATTTCGTCCGTCACTAAGAATAAGAATATACTTACAACTCTAAGAATGTTAATGCGATGAATCCGTTATAACTTTAATGATGCTAATAAGTATTAAATAAATCATAATCCGTGTAGATTCGTTGAAGGAGACGCGACGTTATATCTTCGTGATTCACTCATTCGTTTGCTTTCCTCTCATTTGCGTTAAGGTACAGATATTCTGACCTTTTCAGTAAAGGTTCCTTATGACGTTTTCTTTTCGTTAGCTTTTCTATTTCAATTATTAGGGTTTCCTATGCCATTGCTATGAACCCTTTCTGATTGTTTGATCTGTTGCTTGTTTGAAACACCTGTTTTATTGAATCATGCAATATCTGATTTGAACGTTATGTTAGAAAGACTTTGATATGCACATTTGTTGAACCTTGCTATATTTGATTATGAACTTCTGAATTGTGAACATTTGGTTATGAAATTCGGATTATGAAAGTATGATATGTGACTACGACATAAACTTCTGACTTCTGAACCTTTGAACATGAACCTTATGATATGAACTATCTGATATGTTAACTGTTGACCTTTGTGCTTGATTATGATCTGTGTTATTTATGATAATCTGTTTGACCTAAGTTAGTTTGACACCCGAGCCACTATTTCACTAGTCATGGGGGTTCCATGTCCGTGTCAGTGATGCACCTCTGACATGACTCTAGGGCAGTAGAGTGATGTTTCGCCATGTCCCTTTCATTATCTGTTTATTGATAGTATGGCCACTATCCGTCTGCATTGGGCGTATGGATGCATCCTAGATCGATCTATTATTTGATATGTTTTCGGTGAATGATGTCGTGTGTAATACGGCGTCTTCATAAAATTCGGGAGCTAGCTACTCCAATTATTTTCCGAGGTTACTTTCGAATAAGTAGTTATTTCGATATGATAAGTTCGGGCTCGTGGTAGTTAACTAAATCCTTATCTGTTATGTACGTGTTAAGTATTCATTTATGATTTGGTATTTTCAAGTGTTTATATTTATGTATTAGGTTTATTATATGTTATTGTATGTGTTTATGCTCTTATATGATTATGTAACTACCGTATGCCATGCTAGGATATGATTAATATGTTTAAATATGATTCGTATGTTGTCATCGATGTTATGTTAGTTTATCGTTATGTGAATTCGTTGATCCGTGAGATGAATGTGCTAGTGTGAAATTGAGTATCCCGAAAGTTTAGTATGTATGATTGTTCGATTAATTTTGTAAACTTTGCCTATCCGTTAGTTATCATGCGCTTATGATTGATCCGCTATGTTTAGACTTTGCTTATATTAAGGTTTGATCGGGAAATGGTTTAATTATGATATCGGTTTGATAATTTGCTAATTGCTATGCTATGTCTTTTGCTTATTTAGTTATAGTTTTCCTACTATGTTTTCTATTTGCATGTGTGATTGCCATGTTTTGACCGCTATTTCATTGCTACAATATTGGATTAAGTGTGTTAAATGTAGATTAATTGACTTGTATGAATGCCATGTTTACTTTCTAGAAATTGTTTCGTTAGCCTTTAGACTTTTCGTTTGGCTTATATGTACTCTATTTTCTTGATGTGTTTGTGTTTGTGTTATTAATGTGCTATGTGTTGTTCTTATCATCATTTGTTTCTTTCGGATTTCAGATATTTGTGCTCAGAGAATCCTCAATGATTCGTCATTCTCATTTCGTTGTGAATTCGTTATTTGTATCTTGTTCTGTTTTAGCTTTTGTTTTGTTATATTTGTTCACTTGGGCTTTGTAAGCTCACCGCATTTTCTTTTCTGTGGCGGTATTGAGCATTCAAGATGAGCTTATGGGATAGTGATCCGGGTTGAGAGTAGAGGAGAGAAAGATTTGAAAATAGGGATCTTAGATTTATTTTGATTATTAAGTTATTTATATTTTCTTTTGTAAGTTTTGTAAAGGTTTCCGCTTTTGTATAGTACTTAAGGTTCTGATATGAAACCGTATTTGTGATATCTTTACCCTTGTTGGGTTAGGGTGTTAAAATTTATGGTATCAGAGCCCAGGTTTTAGGACCCTTAGAGCTTAGGCTATGACACGTGAGGATTGGGTAGATTTAGGATTTTCCTTCTGCGTATTTTCTTTCCGTCCACTATCGTACTTAGATTTTACTAATAGTTGATTATTCTTTTAGATGGTTATCCTCGTCGATTCTAGTTCAAACCTTAAGGAGACGAAAGGAGAGCGAGGGACCACTAGGCAACCTAGGGAGAGGAAGAAGTGGATCATTGTTATTGTTAAGGGCTGCAAGAGGATTGGTGGAGCGAAGCGGACCAACAGGAGGATACGAGTTCCGGCTAGTATGTGGCCATGCACAATTGAGGAGAAGCTAACCTTAGAGAACGTAGACGGAAGAATAGTTGAGGAGTACGAGACTAAAGTCGTTGACAACCAAGGCTTCACCACTAGGTATCATGAAAGATGTCCCGAGTTCTTGGAAGATGGAGGAGTAGTTTGGACTAGGAGTCGCGACTTGTATGCTTTTGTAGATCGTGTGCCGGAAGAAGAAGAGAGGAATCGGAGAAGTGACTTTGCTAGTCGCCTATTACCGCAGCGCGAAGGAAATAGGAACGGATGGATAAGTGAGGAAGAAGAGGAAGAAGAAGAACATGAGGAAGAATATGAGGTGGACTCGGATTTAGAGTCTACGACTACTAGTAGGTTTAATCCGATACAAGAATAGAAATTCGCGCTCATGATTAGTTGTCCTCTTTATTAGAAGTTTCTGACATTGGATTTTGAGTTTAGGTCCTTTTGTTTTTCATTTAGATGATTGAATCTTTGATTATTAAGTTTTGTTTTGGAAGTTTCATCTTATGACAATTCTGCAATTTGTTTGATTAGTAAGAATAAAGCAAAATTTTGAAAGTATAGTTGCTGTTTGTTGTTTCTTTTCTGATAGATTCGTTAAGTTTCCGTTAGTTCTAATAAGTTTCGTTCCCTATTCGATTCTATTGATGATGTTGCTTAATCACAGCTTGAAATAAAGTATGACCATCATGATGGTATACTCATGTGATGCTGGTATTATGACGCCTGATCAACGTGATAATACTTACATCATATGACGTACCCTTATTGTGTTCATAGGATACTTGGGAAGTGTTTGAGGAGTATTAAATCCTTTAGTTTGATTATCTGCGACTAGTAAGACCGTTAGGATTTGTTACTGTCTATGCATGTGTTTGTTCTCATCCTTAGATCCGAATAAGTTAGGCGTGTTATTTGATTGTTCGCATCTCATCGCTATCCGCCATTACTTTGATGAGTATATGATTATCTGTTGTAAGTATTTGATTATTGCTTTGATTTACGAAAAGTATGAGTTTGTAGATTCGATAAGAATCCGTTTGTTCGAGATAAGATTTGCGTTTGCTTTATCTTCCCGAGAATCAAATCCGATTCGTTTTCATCGCTCGTTCGTCTTGTTCAATTTCGAGGACGAAATTTTCTTTTTAGAAGGAAGAGTTGTAAAACCCTAAAAATATAAAACGTGTTAAAAGACTATTTTACCCTCACAATTAACATTTATAAAATACGTAAAATAAATCAACACTCATTAAATGAAATTCAATCTAACTTATAAATGATATCAAGACTTAACGTGCATAATATAAAATTCGACTTTTGGTACGACAAAAAAAGTAAAACCACGCTCATAATGTTTCATGTGTCGAATTTCATAAAGAAGATATTAAACCATGCATATGGAAGTTCGGCCAAGCCCAAGCTCGAGCCCACGGGTCGTTTTTCTTTTCCTTGTTTGAGCCGAATACCACACAAAACCCACCATGGGTCGATTAGTATAAATACAACATAAATCCCTTCACATGAAACCCTAGTTTCTCAAAAGTCACGGCACCAAAATCTTCTGCTCTTTTTCTTCTTTTCTTTCCGTTCGACTGCAGCTGTGAGACGTGGTGGTGCGTGGTGTTTTTCTCCGAGCCCCGCTAAGGTAAGCGACTCCCTCGTCTCAACTTTTCTACGTGCAACTTATACTAACTTTAAACCTGTGAAACATGTCGAGTCGCCATGCGAGTGAATAAGGGTCGTGCGTTAAAAACCTTGTGTAACATGAACCGCATAATAAGTAACATACTCGTCGTCACATAAAATCATGAATATGATGCTATATTTATATGAGGTCGACGATGCATATGAAAATCGAATGAGTTTTGAAATTTTAAGAGCCATAAAATCACAAGTCGGGATTTCACAAACATAAGTGGGTAGGAGTTAGGGATGATTGTGGTTTAAAAGGTTAGAGCCTCGTATGATTTTTGGGTAGTATGCATGTTTGGTTTTAGTTATGAGTCTTTGCATGAAGTCTCCCTATCGGAAAGGTCTTGATGGTGTCGATGCATGCATGTTTGGAACAATGTTAACGTGTCGTGAGAGAAAAATAATTAAGTGTTTGTATGTGTGTGTCAATTTGTTTGTGAGTCGGGAAACAACGTAGGGTAAGTTGTGATTTGCATGTGTTGCGTATATATTGAAGCAAGGAAGCGGGTAAACTTTGGTCTCGTTAACATGATTTATATAAGTCAAGGTGGTGTGAGTTACTAGTGTAAATGTAGGCATGGGTTTTGAGTTATCTTCGGTTTGTTTTTCACACGTTCTAGGTCAAGGTGATAAGTCATTAAAATCCGTAACATGTCAATTTAATGTGTATTTAATATGGTGCTAAAAATTTGAGAGAAACCCTAGGTCATGATTATGAGTAGATTAGGGTTTTAAGTTGTGTGTGTTGATTTGTTATTTCATGTGAAAATAGTAAGTTTGGGGTCATTAATAACCATTGATTAAGTATATAACGAGCTAGTACTAAGTGTGTTGTACGCATACACGAGTTGTGATTTTATGTAAGAAACTAAGTGTCATGAATTAAAAGTATTGTATGCATGGTCTCATTAAGTTTGTGTTCGAGCAATGTTACATGGGAGTCTTGGTCTTTCATGAAAGATATAAAAGCTTGTGTAAACTGTTTTTGAAAGAGAGTCTTAAAATCCGTTCTTGACATTTGTAAACCCTATACCTTGTATGATGATCATATAATCCCTCAAATAAGATAATTATCATATTAAACCCTTAAGTTTACCATATATCATTTGTAACCTATAAGTTTGGCTAGTTAATGATTAAGACTCTAAAATGTTGTAATTCCGTCCGTCACTAAGAATAAGAATATACTTACAACTCTAAGAATGTTAATGCGATGAATCCGTTATAACTTTAATGATGCTAATAAGTATTAAATAAATCATAATCCGTGTAGATTTGTTGAAGGAGACGCGACGTTATATCTTCGTGATTCACTCATTCGTTTGCTTTCCTCTCATTTGCGTTAAGGTACAGATATTCTGACCTTTTCAGTAAAGGTTCCTTATGACGTTTTCTTTTCGTTAGCTTTTCTATTTCAATTATTAGGGTTTCCTATGCCATTGCTATGAACCCTTTCTGATTGTTTGATCTGTTGCTTGTTTGAAACACCTGTCTTATTGAATCATGCAATATCTGATTTGAACGTTATGTTAGAAAGACTTTGATATGCACATTTGTTGAACCTTGCTATATTTGATTATGAACTTCTGAATTGTGAACATTTGGTTATGAAATTCGATTATGAAAGTATGATATGTGACTACGACATAAACTTCGACTTCGAACCTTTGAACATGAACCTTATGATATGAACTATCGATATGTTAGCTGTTGACCTTTGTGCTTGATTTTGATCGTGTTATTTATGATAATCTATTTGACCTAAGTTAGTTTGACACCGAGCCACTATTTCACTAGTCATGGGGTTCCATGTCCGTGTCATGATGCACCTCGACATGACTCTAGGGCGATAGAGTGATGTTTCGCCACGTCCCCTTTCGTTATCATTTATTGATAGTATGGCCACTATCCGTCTGTGGGCGTATGGATGCATCCTAGATCGATCTGTTATTTGATATGTTTTACGTGAATGATGTCGGTGTGCAATACGCGTCTTCATAAATTTTAGAGAGCTAGCTACTCCAATTATTTTCCGAGGTTACTTTCGAATAAGTAGTTATTTCGATATGATAAGTTCGGGCTCGTGGTAGTTAACTAAATCCTTATCTGTTATGTACGTGTTAAGTATTACATTTATGATTCGGTATTTTCAAGTGTTTATATTTATGTATTAGGTTTATTATATGTTATTGTATGTGTTTATGCTCTTATATGATTATGTAACTACCGTATGCCATGCTAGGATATGATTAATATGTTTAAATATGATTCAGTATGTTGTCATCGATGTTATGTTAGTTTATCGTTATGTGAATTCGTTGATCCGTGAGATGAATGTGCTAGTGTGAAATTGAGTATCCCGAAAGTTTAGTATGTATGATTGTTCGATTAATTTTGTAAACTTTGCCTATCCGTTAGTTATCATCGCTTATGATTGATCCGCTATGTTTAGACTTTGCTTATATTAAGGTTTGATCGGGAAATGGTTTAATTATGATATCGGTTTGATAATTTGCTAATTGCTATGCTATGTCTTTTGCTTATTTAGTTATAGTTTTCCTACTATGTTTTCTATTTGCATGTGTGACTGCCATGATTTGACTGCTATTTCCGCTGCTACAATATTGGATTAAGTGTGTTAAATGTAGATTAATTGACTTGTATGAATGCCATGTTTACTTTCTAGAAATTGTTTCTGTTAGCCTTTAGACTTTTCGTTTGGCTTATATGTACTCTATTTTCTTGATGTGTTTGTTTTTGTGTTATTAATATGCTATGTGTTGTTCTTATCATCATTTGTTTCTTTCGGTTTACGTATATTTGTGCTTCATGAGAATCCTCAATGATTCGTCATTCTCATTTCGTTGTGAATTCGTTATTTGTATCTTGTTACTGTTTTAGCTTTTGTTTTGTTATATCATTCCTTTGGGCTTTGTAAGCTCGGCCGCATTTTCTTTTCTGCGGCGGTATTAAGCATTCAAGATGAGCTTATGGGATAGGCGATCCGGGTTGAGAGTAGAGTGAGAGCAAGATTTGAAAATAGGGATCTTAGATTTATTTTGATTATTAAGTTATTTATATTTTCTTTTGTAAGTTTTGTAAAGGTTTCCGCTTTTGTATAGTACTTAAAGTTCGATATGAAACCGTATTTGTGATATCTTTACCCTTGTTGGGTTGGGGTGTTACATAGTGCATGAGTTTTAAGCGCAATTCCTGTGTACTTTGGGTTATCTCATTTTAGTTGTAGGGATACTTTGGATTATTTGTAGGGATACTTTGGGTTATCTCGTTTGGTCAACATATTTTGGTTTATCATGTTTGGTAAGGAATACTTTGGTTTATCCCATTTGGTCAGGATACTTTGGTTTATCCTGTTTGGAACAGGCACTTTGGTTTATCTGGTTTGTTGCCTGCTGTTGAAGATGTGCTTTCGCTTGCTGTCGAATGTCTTCATCAGCAATTATTTATTTGCTTTTTATTAGCTTTTAATCTTCAGTCCGAGCTTTCGCAATTTCGCCGCTCGGACTACGTGGGAGTGTTAACTGTATATTGTGTGGATAAGTCCAATAGTTGTACATGTGTGGATTATCACAAAGTTATTAGGATTAGCTTGATTTGTGGGCTTACCCTAAATAGCTCTTATAATGTTCTTATATGTACTCTTCCATTTTTGTGTAATATTCAATCAATAAAATTCAATCATTGACACTTATCTCTTACAATTATGATGTGACTAGCAGTTCCAAAAATCCCCAAAAATAATCTACACAAATAAGTCAATAAGCCCTCAAATAAGCTCCATGGTTTGGGCGTGTTATGTTTGAAACAGAAAGAAGTCAATAAGGTACTTTAGTAAGCGGAAAGCGGATAAGCCTTTCTCAGTTGAGTTTATTAGGGTAGGGAGAGTCTTGGACTCAATGTACGCGGCCTAATCGAGGTATCCCATTAGACCTCTTGTGAGGACATCAAGACGTTCGATCACTACACCACCTTGGTGTTGGTTTTATAATCTCCTTAAGTATGCTACTTCAAACACCCTAAGCTTGCTTAGAAACGTAAGTTGTTTAGACAAGCAATCAAAAGCACTCCTAAGGGCTATATGTAGTAATTAGAATCATATAGTGTACGGATATGTTTAACTTTTGAAGTTCTAATATCTCGATAAATATTTGTTTGAATGTTGGAGTAGGTTGCTACTTCAAAATACATACTTTTTTTTTCTTTTTTTCGAGTTTAAATTTTCCAGAAAGTAGTTCATTAAGTGGCAATCTTGGATCATTTTGCAATAAAATTAGCGTAATAAATCCCTCAAAAAAGTAATTCAAGTCGTCTGGTCAATTATGGCATTTTGGTGTTGTATGATAACTATAAGCATCGAATTGGTTATAAAAATGGCATTCTATCTACATGTTGTCTTGTAGATGTAGTATTAATGTATAATGACGGGTGTAAAAAGAAACATGAGAATTCCTACAAAAGAAAGCCCGATTGTACACGCCAATATCTCCACAGTAGCATAAGGGTGAAGTTTTTTTAGGTTTTTTTCACATTCATAATCGTAGAGAAACTATATACGTCTAGAAGTGTGGGATTTCTAGTTGTACACAAATAAAAGTGTGGAGAGATAATATGAAAAAAAGTGCACGGTTACAATCGTATAATATACAAAATAATCCATGCTCTAAACACTGTATATCTGCTAGAAGGATAGGTAGGTGGTAATAAATAAACAACGCCCAAAAGCATTAATACGTAAATAGAATGAAAAGAAATATGATGATGAAGGATAGGTAGGTGGTAATATAAGCGTCATTAAAACCGAACCGAACCGACCAAATCGACAAAACCGAAAACCGAAAACCATAAAAACCTAAGCGAAACCGAACCGAATATGGTCGGTTCGGTTTGGTTTAATGTCGTCGATCGGTTCCGTTCGGTTTCGTGTGTTTGTGCATGTTTTGTCGGTTTTGGGTCGGACCGAACCGAACCGAAACCGAAAATTGTAAAAACCGAACCGAAACCGAACGAAGGGTTGTCGGGTCGGTCGGTTTGTCGATTCGATCGGTTTTGAACCTTCCATGCTCGGCCCTAGATGACACAAATAAGCGTGGACTTTTTCTATAGAAAGCGGGGACTCATTTGCCAAATATAAGAACCCATGGGAACTCTTTTGAAATTATTAGAAAACTTAAGAACTCAAATATCGACTACATCGTCTAAAACTTAGGGGGTGTTTCTTTTTACCTTTAGCTAATGGATTGGGTCCACAAAACATTTAATAGTATTTCTTTTTTACGTAGAACCCACTAAATTCCCTTACTTCCTCCTATACCTACAAGGCATGAAATGTTAACTCCTCCCCAATAACTGGCTCATATAGACATGGACCCACATATATTAGTAGCCTCTTAGAAATAAAAAGAAGGGCAAATGACAAAAAAATGTATCGAACTTGACACTTTATGTGATTGTGTGTAGTCAACTATTTTTTTTCTTATTGTATGTACCGAACTTTCAAATTTCGATCATTATGTGTATTTTGTGACTTCCGCTTTGTAAAATGACCATTTTACCCTTCAAAATTTTGAAAAAATTAAAGGTAAAATGGTCACAAAATACATACAATAATCGAATTTTGAAAGTTCAGTACACACAAAAAAATAGTTAGGCTACACACAATCATAAAAAAGTTCTAAGTTGTATGCATTCTTTTGTCATTTGTTTTAGAAACACCCCCTTATTCAGTTATCACCAACACCTCCTCAATGATTTATTCTTACTCGCTCAAATCGCACCAGTTCAAATTAATACCAACAAACTTACAACAAATAACAAGATGGAATTGGACATGTCCCGATCCATTTGAGATACCGAAACTGCGTAGCAGCTAAAATGTCACACCCCAACTTACATTTTGCGTGAATGGAATTCACAGGGATTGTTGTCATAGCACCACATCAAAGTTATATTGAGCGACCTAAAGTGTCGTTTGGAAAATACATCGTTTGATTTAATAAAATAATCGAGTTTACAAAGTAGGTCCCAAATGTAAATCAACTTGTATGAAAATAAGTTTGTTACAATTTCACGATGTTTTAAAGTCTTGTAAAACCCAAGTGAGGCACGTCGTGGCGACTCCATGATGTGTCCAAATGCATGCCATGAAGTGAAAGCCTTAGATACGAGATTAAAACATGCTAAAGTGTCAACACAAAGGTTGAGTGAGTTCATTAGTTTGTTTTGAAATGTAAAGCCTTCCAAAATCGTTTATGTAGCAAAGGCATTGTGAATCCACTCGGTTCAAGTCCCGCCCATACAAAACTTGCAACCTGTGTGTTCACAACCCATTGCCGAGAATGTGTAGTTTATGTTCCAAACATATGATGTCAAATGAATTCACGTAATAGTGCATAACCTAATGTATCAATGTTTGCTTGACATAATGATAATCCCAAGACATTCACCCAATGATAATCCCAAGACCTTCACCCAATGATAATCCCAAGACCTTGATTAATGATAATCCCAAGGCCTTGATTAATGATAATCCCAAGACCTTCAACCCAATGATAATATGATGTAGAATATGGCTAAACACTCAATTTAGTTAAGCAAGTAGTTTCAAATAATCATGATAGTCATAAAATAGTTGAGCATGCATCTCCCCAAAGCAGTTATGAAAACAAGTAAGCGGGGCTCTGAAACTCACTTGGTAAACCGACGAGATGACAAGAGTGAGTACACCGAGGTATAATGAGATCGTTTTCCGCGACCTATGACGAATGATATGATATGTCATGTGTTGCAATGTAATGCTATGCATGCACTTCGTATATTATTTATACCATTTACAATTTTGAAAATATTACTCGTCGACGAAAAATACTCTTTTGACGTCTTGACCCTTCAAAATGACTTTATATGTTTTACGTCAAAATGTCATCCTACAATGGTTTTATAATGATTTTTGGTGAAATTACCATTTTCGTCGCAAAACAATGTCGTCGGAAAAACCATGAAATTAACAAAAATGGCTCCGGAAAAGTAGTCGTAAAAGCGGTGTCGTCAATCGTTAGAGAAACGAACTCGACGGTTTGGAAAGTTTATATCGATATCTAAAAGTTTCAGTTCAGGAGTTTTCGTTCAAAAGGTCTCGATCATAAAGATATCAAAGGCTAAAGATGGTGGTTTTGTGAATTGTGTGCTATGATAATGTAGAAAATGAGTTTCGCCAATCTTTGAACATCCGTAAATAAATCACTATGACTCCGCTTGACAAACGGCTTTTGTTTTGAAAATATGACCGATGAACTTGATTTTACTAGAAGACACTTTGCTATAAAAGTTTTATAAAATTGTAAAATACTTTCCTTGTGAAATTTGGGTGATAAAATAATTATCGCATATAAACTCCAAAATGACAAGAAAATTTTTAAGAAAATGCTTACTACGTAATAATTAAACTTTAACGATTTAAAAAGGTACCAATTAAATTTGAAACACTAGGAAAACTAAAATATAGTTTTATAAACTAAATGCGAGTTTAAAATATACTCTTGTGAAATTTGGGGATCATTTTTGAAAGTAACGGGTTAATAATAAAAATAAAAACTCATGCGATAAAAAATTATTAAACATAAAAATTACGCGTTGAAGGGTGAAATGAAATGTCGTGAATGAACTAATGAGATGCACATGATGTCCATGAAATGTAGACTACTCATAGTCCATATGAAATGTACGTGATGTCATGATCATGAATTTGCCGCTAAACCTCCAAGGTTACGCGAATTTGAAACAAGTAAACCAAGTTTACTAAAATGTTGAAATAATGAGACATGAACGGTGTAGAGGAATGACCTGAAAGTACGAGTTGTCACATAAAACAGTACAAATTCAAAGATGCTAACATTGAACTATCACCAAACCAAGCACTTGAAATTCACCTCTATATTCAATGAACCATAGCCTCATGACTACATTTCCTTTCACATTTCAATCTTGTATAAACCATACGAGATGAAAACTTTGTGGCTTATTTGAGGAGGTTGGGCTTATATAAAGATATTATTTACCCTCATTAAATAGTTACACCCATTTAATGTTGATTTACTTTTTATTTTTTATTATTATTATTATTATTTTGTCATTTTACCTTATTAATAAGGGTTAATGGTCTGAAAAATACATGAACTTGCCACATTTTACTATTGTGACAATAAACTTTTAATTTTCCTATTAAAACCAAAAAGTTTCTTAATGACCCTTATTGTAACCAAATTGAACACGTGGCACCCTTAATACGTTTTTTTACCTGATTAATTCAATGCTTCCCGTTTTAAGAGTTGAGGGGCCTTTTTTGCCAATAAACGAAAGTTCAAGTTATCAATAATATATCACGTTTTCCCATTGCTTTCATTTCCTCCACTCAGCAACAATTTTAAATTCTTGGCTGCAACTGACGCTTGCTTCTTAGCAAAATAACCTTGTTTCATTTCCTGTCATACACATGCCATGTTACTAATGAATCTGAGTTTATATCTTCTTGTTTAGAGTTGTTTGTATGAGTTAAAAGCAAAACGTAGTCCAAAGTGTATTTGTAATAAATACATGATACAACCAACTCCCCATAGTTTTATACAAAAAGATATGTTCTTATTACAATAATATCTTTTGTTTCTCGGGTATATAGTTACACACACTATTCATGGATAAAGTATCTCGGTCGACATAACTTGGGACAAAAATCACCCGTTTTCACCGTTCCCAACCGACCTATTTTCCACGTCTTCTCAAAAGGCACACATACATCGTTACCCCAATTTCCATTTCCTTGATATATTTGTATAAAGCGGTAGGTAAAAACATTTCAAGGCAATGCTTTGACCTCAAACCAAGCTAAATTGTTAGATAACCGTCCTAGCAATGAGATCATATGATGAAGCCAAAACTTGAATAAAATTGCGTGTGTTACAACTTACCTTGATGTTTGTGATATCTCCAATGGCAAAAATATTCTTGTGTCCCTTGACTCTCAAATTTTCATCAACAATAATACTCCCATTGCCATCCAACAAATCTTCTTCTAGCAACTCTAAAAACCTTGTGGTTGAAGTTTGAACTTTTAATAGCGATTACAATTACAAAATTGTTGAATCTTACCACCAACTAGGCGTGATTGTCTTTGAAGAAGATGAACTCATGGATTAGGGTTCATAGCGAATTGGTTCTATCTTGATTTGGGGAAAAGGGCAATGGGAAAGCGTGATATATTATTGATAACTTGAACTTTCGTTTATTGGCAAAAAGGCCCTCAACTCTTAAAGCGGAAGCATTGAATTAATCGGGTAAAAACGATTAAGGGTGCCACGTGTCGAATTTGGTTACAATAAGGGTCATTAAGAAACTTTTTGGTTTTAATAGGAGAATTAAAAGTTTATTGTCACAATAGTAAAATGTGGCAAGTTCATGTATTTTTCAGACCATTAACCCTATTAATAATGATGTTAAGCTAAGCCAAACACTTAGCAAAGACTTATAAGCTCATGATATATAAGTCATAAGCCGCTTATACAACATACGCATAAGCCCAATTTATAAGCTTAGCCAAACACCCCCTATGTTTAATAAGCTGATAAGCTCAAGTATTTGGTTTAGAAAGTTTTTCTTTTTTGCAACTGTCAACGTGTTTTTATTTTTGGCTTCAGCAAAAAGCCCTGTATAATATTTTTTTGCTCTTCAATTAGCTATTAAGCATTTCTCAGTTAGTGTCTGGATAACTTTGATTTATTATGACAATTACAAATTTACATAGTCCGACTAAAATCATAAGTAAAAAGATTGAAGTTTTCAGTTAGTGTCTAGATAACTTTGATTTAGTATGAGCTAACAAAATGATTGAAGTTCTCCCATAATCAAAACTAAAAAAGTCTACTTGAAGTTACAAGTTGCACTAATATTGGTATCTTTCAGTTTTAGTGATATAATCAACGCCATCTAGGGTTTCGATTTTAGTGATATAATCAACGAATCGATAGGCTATCAAATCACACAAGCTAGGGTCCAATTGCATCAGTTAGGGTTTCGATTTTGACTACGAGTTAGCTGCACATCAAAGGTATAATTATCAAAACCGATTTTGTATTTTGAATTATTATTAGATGTTCATTTTTAAAAATAGTTTGTTGTTTAAGCAAATTATTGATTAGGATGTGTTGGAGAATACTTATGTGTAATTTGTGAATTATTGTGATAAGTTATTCAATTTTGAGTGTTTAAATTGGAGCTTGCTGTGAGAAATTTCTAAAAGTTTGACATATTTTTTTCGGAAGAAACGCTAATGTGAGAATAGAAACCACTTTTGGTTCTCTTACTAGCAGCTTTTGTTTGTAATTTGTAAATTCAGAATTGAAAATGATTTAGTATCCTATCATAGGTAGGACTCAATTTGCATATATTCATTGATAGCGCGTTCAAGTGTTGATTTGATGTATAGAAGATGTGTATATGCTAAAAGCGTAGGAGGTTGTTAAGACAGTTACTCGATGTGATTTGATATGGAAGTGAGATTAGTTTGTCTAGTTTAGGTAATTCGAATTGTGATTCGATTGATATAAGATGTTTCATTGTTTGTTTATTATGAAGTGTAGTTTCAAATTAGAGGAATAGTGAAATTGTGTGAGATGTGTTTGTTGGAAATGTATATATTTACAAACACGTAAATGTCGGATTCGAACTCGTGACCACGGATTGCACACATTAGCGAATGAGAATTAAAGTTAATAATTAATGTTTATGTTTACGATTAATTATTGCACATTAAGTCCGGTTAACGATCGTTAAGTATTTAACGGAAAAATGACTAACGACCGTTAAATGAAAAGAGAAGGACTAGTAATGGAAAGACTTGAAAAAGTTATGGGTTTTCCTTTGGGTTTTGCATAGTGGCAGGCCATAGGGGCTTTCCCAAGCCCTAATCCATAACTTGTTCACAAAGTTTCCCATCTACTATATAAACAAGGTTAGGTTCTAGGGTTTCTCACACTTGTGCATTGAATTAACCCTAGATCTCTCTTCTCCTCTCTCTTGTCCCGTATTCGGCCGAACACCCCTTGTAAGGGATTTTGGTTTCGTTTTTCTTAAACGAGGACTTGTGTTAGATCTAGCAATCGCTTGATTCGTTGGTTAATTCGTGTGTACAAGAACGTGGTTGCAAGACAATATTCTTACACCAATTGGTACTTCTTTGTTTCGCTCAAAGGATCTGACATTCGCAAGAGGTACGTTACGCATACTTTCAGTTAATTAATTTATTTGTTATTATCTTTAAGTCTTCCGCTGTCTGTGTACTCTTGATGTCTTTATGTTTTATTGTATTTTATATATCATAAACTCAACAGTGGCATCACGAGCCTTGTATAACAAGTAATTAATTACTGAAACACATAAATAAAATAAACAAGTTGTGTTATTATTTGTATGCGTAGATCTAGGGTTTGCAAAACCTAAACCCTAATTTTTAGGGGGGCGTTTATTTTGGTGCCCTAATTAGGGTTTTGTAAACTAAAGTTTTAATTGGATTAGAAACCCTAAGATGCATGCAACTTTATGTGTATATGCGTAACTCTGTTAATTGCATTAATTGTTAAGTGTAATTTTATGTCCATGATAATTATCGCATGTTTTATCATGGATCCGCTTTTATTGTATGTTTCTTGTTTAAGTGATATACACTAAATTATGATAGATCTAAAATTGGGAAGACCTCAATCATTATTAATTTAATCAATTATGTGCTATGTGGTATGTATTTAATTTTGACTTACATAATCGATGAATCGATGCATGTGGCTCACCTTGTACATAGATGAAAGCGGGTGAAAGTCTTAATTAAAGATATGCATATTGACATATCTATAATTGGTTATTAATAGGATTTATCAAAAACGTTTGCATGTGGCTATTTGATATGCATGACTTTTATTTGTTATGCATTCATTGTTTATTTGTTTATTTTTATAAATACTTGCTTGTTTGTTATGTGTAACAAGGGTATTTTTACAAGAAAAATAAACACACCTAAACAATGGTGAAACATGTATTTTATAAGCATAGTAATCATAATCGTTTAATTGATTGATGACTTTGGTACAAATGGTCTGAACGGCTCACCCATGAGAATGAACTATAAAGGGGTTAATAAAGAAGTGCGCACAGTCACACTAAAAGGATGTCTAAGGTTGTGCTTTAGCGCGTACTTGGTCCTCTGCCCTCTATAAGTTCGAATGGAGCTACTTAGTAAGCCATAAAATGTGCAAGCTCATCTTAAGGGCGAATTAGTTTTAATTCCATGCGCCACTTCGGTGGTAATTATCCGAAACACTAAGTGTTTACACTTACGCAAAAGTACGGTATAATGGATGATAATTAACACTAAATTCCTTGATTGGTGAATCCAATACCTCAATTAAAGTTTGATGATGAAAAGCTTATACATTAAAACAAGATATAAATGTTTTAATGAAAACTATGCTACAAAGATGAATGCATGACATCTTTGTACATATTCGATTAACATCAAAACTATTACCCTTTAATTTAAGTTATATGCCATCCAACGAAACGGAAACACCTAAGATTACTTTCTATTTGCGTGAGAGCGTGACTTAGATTTTAATCAAAGGGTAAAATGTCCACGTGTCGTGAGAACGGGATGGACGATTTTGCGTTTCTTAAGTTGGACAACTTAATTGAGTTAGGCGGTGAGCGGCAACTCAAGGCATAAGATGGGATAAAACATGTTTACATGGCGATTGATATTGGCTATATGTAAATCCCATAAATCTAGGAATTGCAATTGATATTGGCAATTGAGCAAAAGCTCTACCATTTTGTATAAGGTTCATTACTAGCGGATCAACTCGACGTGATGAAATTATGACAATTTGGATCCTAGTTTTCAATAAATATTAATTGGTTATATGAATATGAACCTTGGGTATTTAATTGTTTATTGAAAAGGAAAATTATCAAAATACTAATTATGGTTTTTGAACTTTTTCGTAGATGGCTCAACTGAAAACACTATGAGCTTAATGAGTTCCGCTTTCAAAGATATGATTGGAAGGACAAGTGGACCGCCCTAATTTCAATGATTGGCATCGTTCACTTAGGATCATCCTTCTTGTTGCCAAAAGGGTTGAAATTTTGACTACACCTCTGCTGATGCTCCTCCCAACACAGCAATCGCTCTTGAACAAGAGGCATATCGTGTTGAATATGAAGCACAATGATGTGGCGTGTCTAATGCTTTGGGATGTCTCGCTCAATTGCAAAACAATTTGAGTACTATCCGCCTATGAGCATGCTAGATGAACTCAAACGTGTGTTTGAGAAGCCACCAGCGGTGAATCTGTATGAACTAATTGAAAAGGTTCACACCGCAAGCGGGAGGTTGGCAATCTGTCTCGACCACGTCCTAGAGATGAAACATCACTTGGACCAATTGGAGAAGCTCGGTACGTGGTTACTTGAATGATGTATGTCGGCCTCATCAATCACTCCCTTAATCGGGATCGGTTTGGTGATTTTGTCCGAAATTATAACATGCATTGCACGGGAAGGCGGTGAATGAGTTACATGCAATGCTTGTAGACTACGAGAAGAGATTGCCAAATAAGGCTCCTACACTGTTGTGCTCACTGTCTGAGGTGGTAGGGTGAACAAGCCTAAGCCGCAAGCGAGATAAAAAGGAAAGGAAAGGAAAGGGAAACAAGTTGTCATCCCACCGACTCCTAAGAAGAACCACGGAAAGAAAAGGAGAATCCTAAGAAGGATTTATCTTGCCACCACTTGCAACTCACCGGTCACCTTTGAAGCGGGCTGCCCGGTTTATCGAATGAGTGCCTTGAATAAAAATAAGATGGTGCCTAGCTCATCGGTATTTTTATGTTTGAATTATTTTCTTTTCCTCATAGCAAAATTCTGGATATATGATACGGTGATGTGGTAGCACATCCGTAATACATCGCAGGACTTAGAGGGCAAAGAAGTCGACTGTGAGAGAGATACTTGTACGTTGGAAATGGAAAGCGTGCAGCTGTCGAAGCCATAGGGACTTTTGATTTAGTGTTGCCTTCGGGCTTAATTTTAGAACTAAATAATTGTCATTATGCACCCTCCATTGTTAGGGGTGTTATTTCAGTTTCTTTGTTAAAAGATATTGGTTTTGTGCACACTTTTACAAGTTATGGAATTTCAGTTTCTTTAAATAATGTTTTTTATTTTAATGCAATTCCTATTCTTGGTGTGTTTGAAATTGATATGGATGGTTGTATATCCAATGAAAATAATTCGTTGTATAGCATTAGCAATAAGAAGAGCAAGTTGAACTGTGACTCTTCTTATCTTTGGCATTGTCGCCTTGCCCATATTGGCAAGAAACGCATGGAAAAGCTGCAACATGATGGGCTTTTACAAACGGTCAATGATGAATCATTTGACAAATGCGAGTCTTGCATAGCTGGGAAGATGACAAGGAAACCTTTTTCACCACAAGTGGAAAGGGCTTCTGATCTACTTGGATTGATACACACTGATGTGTGTGGTCCACTTAGACATGTGTCAAAACGCGGTGCTTCCTACTTCTTAACCTTTACGGATGATTTCAGTCGTTATGGTTATGTTTATTTACTTAAACATAAACATGAAGTCTTTGAAACATTTAAGGTTTTCAAAAGTGAAGTAGAATTACAACTTGGAAAGAAGATTAAAGCTCTTCAATCCGATAGAGGTGGTGAGTATATAAGTCAAGAGTTCAAAGATTACTTAGCTGAGTGTGGAATTATCAAGCAACTCACATCTCCTTATACTCCACAACAAAATGGTGTATCTGAAAGGAGAAATCGTACCTTACTTGACATGGTACGATCAATGTTTGAACTTACGACTCTACCTTTTACTTTTGGGATTATGCCCTTGAAGCGCTATTCGCATTTTGAATATGGTTCCAACAAAGAAGGTTGTTAAAACTCCATATGAAATATGGACCGAAAAGCTCCCAACTTTTCTTACTTAAAGGTGCAGGGATGTGAAGCGTTTGTTAAACGTGACACACCGATAAGCTCCAAGCCGAGATCATTAAGTGTATCTTTGTAGGATACCCTAAGGAAACTATGGGTTACTACTTTTACTACCCAGTGAGAATAAAGTCATTGTGGCTAGGTATGGAGATTTCCTTGAAAGGAATCTCATATCTCAAGAACTCGGTGGGAGAGTATATGATCCGGAATATGAACAAGAAGATACAACACCTTTCGAAAATACTAGCCAACTTCAAGAAGAACACGAAAGCTTAGGTGCTCCTCACGAAGTTGTTCCCATTCGTGAGTCAGAAAGGACTATACGTGCACCGACCGTCTATGTCTTAACGTGAGGTGGAGGAAAATATGTTTGGGGATCTTAATGAACACGCTAACTATAAGGTGCCATGGGCGATCCCGAGAAGGATAAATGGCGATTGCTATGAATGGGAAATGCAATCCATGAAAGATAATGATGTTTGATTGAAGTTGACCTTCCTCCCATTGCTAAAGTCGTTGGAAGTAAGTGGATCTTCAAGAAGAAAACCGACATGGATGGCAATGTACACACCTACAAGGCTCGTCTAGTGGCTAAAGGTTTTACTCAAACCTATGGCATTGACTACGAGGAGACATTTTCTCTGTAGCGGACATAAGAGCTATTAGGATTCTCATAGCTATAGCCGCACACTATGACTATGAGATTTGGCAAATGGATGTCAAACCGCTTTTACGAATGGTCGTCTAGATGAAGACATCTATATGGCACGGTAGGAAGGGTTTGTGAATCCATTATTTCCTAACCGTATGCAAGCTTAAGAGGTCCATTTATGGATGAAGCAAGCATCAAGGAAATGGAATAAAAGATTCGATGGAGAAATCAAAAGTTTTGGATTTACTCGAATCTTGATGAGCCATGTGTATATCACAAAGCTAGTAGGAGTCGTGTTACTTTCCTTATTACGTATGTCGATGACATATTAATCATGGGAAATCATATACCAAGTCCGAATGAGGTGAAAGCCTATCTTGGTAAATGTTTTTCGATGAAAGACTTAGGGAAGCAACATATATACTCGGAATCAAGATCTACGGGATAGATCAAGGCGGCTAATTGGTTTAGGCCAAAGTGCTTACATTGACAAAATATTGAAGAGATTCAATATGCAAAATTCCAAGAAGGATTTTTGCCAATGCAAGTAAATCATGGTTTGAGCGACCAAGGCCGTGCTTCAACACCGCAGAGGTGGCGATATGAAGAAAGTTCCTTATGCTTCGCCGTAGGATCTATCATGTACGGTGCGATGCACAAGGCACGATGTGGCGTTGCTCAAAACTTGACCGGTCGGTATCAACGAATCCGGTGAAATTCATCGGATTGTTGTTAAGCATATTCTCAAGTATCTTAGGGCTACAAGAGATATGTTCATAGTGTATGGGGAAATCCGATGTAACTATCATTATGAGTTATTGCGATGCATCACGGAAGTGTGACAAAGATGATACGAAGTCTCAAACGGGTTACATTTTTGTCATCAATGGAGGTCTTGTGGATTGGAAGAGTAAGAGCAGACAACACTTGCAATGTCGCGCTCTGAAAGTGAGTACATAGCGCGTCGAGGCTACCATGGAAGCTGTTTGGATAAGGAAATTTGTTTGGGGCATGGTGTTATGCCGTCGATTGAAAATCCTATTAAAGTATATTGTGACAATTCATTGCAATTACTTTTGCCCATGAACCTGGAGTCATGAAGGGCACCGGACACTATCCTAGACAATATCACTATGTTCGAGAGCAAGTCGAGATAGGTGAAATTGAGTTGCTCAAAGTTCACATGATGATAACCTAGCGGATCCGTTAACGAAGGCCTTACACGGTGAAAAACTTAATCATTTGTCCGATAAGTTTAGACTTCGTTTAGCTAGTAGTTTCATGCCCATCCGTGACTAAGTATTTTAGATAAAGGATATGGTAAACATTATTATTGAAATGAAATAAAGTATTTTGTTATGTTTATTATTCATTTATTTTGATGTTATCCTATATTTGCATGTTTAAATCCTTGAATAACTTAAGTTATTCTAAATAGTCCGTTGTCAATCAATAACATGGGAATGATATTGAATTAAGACAAATATGAGTATTAGTTAGAATATACTTGAAAGTATATTGATGCGTAGCATGACAAATTCGAGATGATATTCAATGAATTGAATATAGGACTTATCCCACCCGCATGATAATACTTTATGGATCTTTGTCATTAAGTATATCATGGATATTTATCCTCGACTTGAGATACAAGAGATATGTCATGGATGTAGTGCATTTTGTGAAGCAATCTAATGCTATACGAATCGGTAGTTATAAGGGTTCTTTTCGAAGTGTTGCGAAATTTATGAATCTCGCTTGTAGTCAAAATGGATTTGTTTCCTTCAAATTTATTTTGAAGTATAATACTCCGCCCTCGTAGGGTTGTTAAGATGTTTGCATGGCCATTAAGGTCTTGGAATATGTTCGGAAGAATTGGTAATCTTAATCAATCACATAAAGCGAGAAGCAGAATAGTTAATTAAGAAATGAGTGAGATCCATATTCTTATTAACATGGTATTAGAAACAAAATGATGAATATGATGATGAATCATCAAACTTGGTTTTCTCCAGAAAACCATACACGAGTTGTCTGGGGGCATTGGCGTGTTGCTAGACGCTAACCAATGTCATTTTACGTTTTGTAAACATATCCATGTGGAGTCGTTGGAAATGTATATATTTACAAACACGTAAATGTCCGGATTCGAACTCGTGACCACGGATTGCACACATTAGCGAATGAGAATTAAAGTTAATAATTAATGTTTATGTTTACGATTAATTATTGCACATTAAGTCCGGTTAACGATCGTTAAGTATTTAACGGAAAAATGACTAACGACCGTTAAATGAAAAGAAGGACTAGTAATGGAAAGACTTGAAAAAGTTATGGGTTTTCCTTTGGGTTTTGCATAGTGGCCGGCCATAGGGGCTTTCCCAAGCCCTAATCCATAACTTGTTCCCAAAGTTTCCCATCTACTATATAAACAAGGTTAGGTTCTAGGGTTTCTCACACTTGTGCATTGAATTAACCCTAGATCTCTCCTCTCCTCTCTCTTGTCCCATATTCGGCTGAACACCCCTTGTAAGGGAGTTTGGTTTCGTTTTTCTTAAACGAGGACTTGTGTTAGATCTAGCAATCGCTTGATTCGTTGGTTAATTCGTGTGTACAAGAACGTGGTTGTAAGACAATATTCTTACACCAATCGGTACTTCTTTGTTTCGCTCAAAGGATCTGACATTCGCAAGAGGTACGTTACGCATACTTTCAGTTAATTAATTTATTTGTTATGATCTTTAAGTCTTCCGCTGTGTACTCTTGATGTCTTTATGTTTTATTGTATTTTATATATCATAAACTCAACAGTGTTTGTTAGTTATAAATTGTTATGGAACTGAGATCGTAGTCAAGAGAAAATTATGTGCTTATTCGGCTTGAAAAGAGGTTTATATTATTTTGTTAAATCTGTGGAGATTAGATGATTCTAGATTAAGTCGATAGAAGATGTTTCTGCATTGTGTTTGTTGTGAAGTGTAGTTGAGAGTTAAAGGAATAGTAGATGCCACTACTACAGATACAGAAAATGGAATAAAGCCCCTTAATAGAGCCCTCCTTTATTAAAAAAAAAAAACGGGTTTTATGTGGTTTCCGTGTTACACATGTAAGCATTAAAGCCCCTGTTATTTATGAAAAACTTGTTTTATGTCATAGAGCCCGGTTGTTTTTTTGAAAACATGGCTTTATTCTCTTGGAGTCTTGGTGGCTTTAAATGGTGTTTCAAAAGATAGGAAAAAAAAACCTGTATTTGTCTTTTTCACTTGCAGACGCATACAAAGACACACAGAGACACCAAGTCGATCTATTTTTTTGGCTTCTTCTTCGATACTTCGTTCAACATCGAACACTAAATAGGTATATAAACATCAATTCTATCATCAAACTGAAGTTCATGGAACTGATTGCATTTATACTGTATAAAATTCCGTTTAAGTACTAATCTGGTAGTAAAGGCCATTTAAAGCTTCGTATGTCAATGTTTTAAGTGATTTTTAAGCTAGCATACATCATATTACACATTACAAGGATCGATTATGGTCAGTTGGCTTTACAAGTTAGACGTTCAAATTCGTAAAGTGGGGCAGATTCTGGATTTAGGGCTTAAAGTGGCTTTTTGCGCCATTTACAACCTGGTAACTCTTTTGCTGGTTACTAACTAGTCATTTTCTTTTGATGCTATACTAATTACTTGTTTATATGTTTGATGGGAAAAGGTAATTAAATGATTAATTTACTACTTGAATGGTTAATGAAAGAATATACTTGTCGGGGTTGTTTGGGATTGCTTAATGAATTACCGCTTCTATATGAGTTGTATAGGATTGCTTATTAAAACTGTCTGGCTTGTATAGGGGCTGTTTCGATTGCATATTGAAACTACATACAGTAGTTTATATATGGGCATGTTTTAGATTTGCTTATCGAAACTACTGATGATATATCATATGGGGTTGTGTCGACTGCTTATTAATTGACATATGTATGTATACGTGACTGTAACTGGTACCAAAGTCGATAAATGGCTAATATGTCTCAGTTTTTTGGTATAGAGAATCTGTAATGACAAATGAAAAGAGCAACACAATTTATTGCAAGAACCTTATCTTGATGCAAATTATGAGAAGAAAAGTTGTTGATGGGGAGAAATCCATTTTCAAGGATGCTGAAGTGAGGTAATTAAAGTTTTGTATTGAAAAAGAAAAATTCAAATAATAATCTGTTAAGAAGCAAAATCAGCCTTCCTAGGTTGTGCTTACCATGAGGTTGGCCATTCTTTACTCATCTGTGTTTCAGTAATTATCTAATTCTGTTGTTGATTAATTATAATATATGCAGAATCTAAACCTTTCGTCTATATTTGATGGGTCGGCAAAAACGAATGCTTAAGAACAAGATGACTAAAACGCTACTTTGGCTCTAAAGGTATACTTGACATTTGAATGTTTCTCAAAATCTGTCCAAAAACATGGAAAATGTTAATTTTTGTATGCTATTTCATTGCAGCTGCATTATGGGCTTTGGAGTATTTGAGAGGTCGAAAGCCAATGAAGTTGTTGATTTGGTTCCTTTCTTCTCGAAGATGACATAATGGTTGGAAAGGTGAGTTACTTAGTTCTAAAGTAGTTAATTAAATGCTTGAATAATTGTGATTTTGAGTCGATATCTAGATGACTAAGGTAGTCTGAGATGCTTCATTAACAATCAACACTTTTCATTCATTATCAAACTATTATATATCTTAGTGCTCTAATCCATATAGTGATTCTTTAAATGCAGCCTCTGATTCGGCAAGGATGAAAGCTCAAGAACTGGGTCACTTTACTCCTCAAGTTGAAGACGGAAGATCAAGAAGCTTTTAATAATATTTTGTAAACATATTTAGAAATCTTTTCTATGTGTTTCATGGTTTATATTTAACGTCGCCTCTGTTGAATGAGGCGCGATGAGGCGTAAGAGGCGTGAGGCGGGTATGAGGAGGAATAGCGACAAAACCCAAAAGTCGAAACTTAAAATGTAGATCTAGGGCGCGTCGGTGGGTTTCACCACGCGTACCCTATCAAAATGATCTCCTTTCGACGATCTATCATTTGGTATAGGTGGTGTAATTTTCCGGTGACGGGTGGCCGGAATATTGGCCGGAGAAGACGGCGGTGGAGGTTTCCGGTCACCAGAATTTTAGAGAGAGATGAGAGAGAGAAATGTGTGTGTAAAAGTGTGTTTATGTGTGTGTTGTGGGGGTTTTATTCCCCAGGAGGGACCGAAAATGTCAAATCCAAAACATAGGGGCCATGAAGATCATAACTTGGGAGATGATGCAAATTATGTTATTTGATTAATTATGAACTTTATTTGATGCTAAGTATTTTTTTTAATATAAGATATTAGATATATAATTTCTATATTTTTTTTAATTCCGCCTCGACCTTACGCCTCGGTTCGCCTCGAGGCTTACGCCTCTTGAGGCTAAGGGAAAACGCCTCGAGGCTCGCCCCGTACTTTTAAACCTTGATTAGTTTAACAATAGTGTGGTATGATATTAAGTATCGATGCTTAATAAGAAATTGTTATCTTGTAAAATTGAGTATCGATGTATCTTGCGAATTAAGAATTGTCTTTGCAAAATTTTGTGTATTTCTTTATAATACGAGGTAAGAATTATAAGATTATCAAAAATACAAGGTTATAATTGAAAATTTGTCAAAATAAAACTTCTGCTAAAAGCGTGTAAAATTTGCTTCTGATGTGTTCATGAAAGATTCTCCGCGCTTTATAGGGTGGGGCATTTGAATTTTTTCACTTTAAAAGTGTGGACATTTGATCAATTTTTTCACCATTAGGCTAAACACAATGGCAACCTAGTTCACCCATGCCACATCGCCTTTATCTCTCCGACGACTTGACGACGACCTAGTTGCCACAGTGGTGACATAAGATTTTATTTTATTTATTTATTTATTTATTTTATTTTTTTAATCTTCAAATGGTACACAAAATTGGAAGAGAAACTCGGTTGAATTGACGAACTAGGTTGTCAAATTTGCTCAACCCAACCGATCACAACCCACCCCCACAAGACAACCTAGCCTCAACCTTACACAACCCTTTGGGTCAACCGACCCATTGTGTTTAGCCTTATAAGCGTCACATTATAACCAATTTGTCTACGGTTAATAGTGTTCATCATTTTGTGACGCGCAAAAACTCCATTTATCATGTTGTAGTGGAATTTGGACAACCGATCGATGAAGATACAAACTAGTTGATGCACTAATGGAAATACATTTATCGGGGAAATACACAAACGTGTATAGTAATACATTTATAACTGGGTATCTTGAGGCATTGGAATGAATGTTGAGTGCAAGTCTTCCAAACATGGGGATAAAAGTAGATCCTCATATAAAGTCTAGATTGAAGACTTTGAAAAACAACTTAAAATTTGTAAATGACATGTTGGTTGGCAAATACATGAGGGAAAATGATTTGCATGCCTAATAAACATGCCTAAAGATATGCCTAATAATAAGATTGTAACACTTGTCAAGATCAATGGTGAAGATAATGAGAGAGAAAATGGATATCACATGTGTCAACTAATGAATTGATTAGGCATATCTTTAGGCCTATATTTTAGTCATCTATATCATTGCTCAATACATGAGTGGATTTAGTTGGGACCAGTAGAAATCGTGTGATCATGTATGGGATGAGTACATCAAGGTATCGACTAAAGTCTAAGCAGTTTATTATTACTAATTTCATACAAACCAAAATAAGTTGGCGTGTATTTGTAATTTCTTGTAGATTAAAAAAACTGCTGGTCGGTTTAGAAAATGGTCATTTCCCCATTATAACAAGCTTTGCATCATCTATGGTAAAGAAAGAGTTAAGAGCCTTCAAGTAGATGTTATTCGAGGTGAAGACGACGTTTAAGAAATCAAAATAAACCCGAGTTTTGAAGCTGAAGACGACGTTGAGGGTGAAGAGAACGTCGAATAAATCAAAATAAACACGGGTTTTGAAGCTGAAAACATTGTTTAAGGTGAAGACAACATTGAAAAACTCAATATAAACACGATTTTGGACGCTAAAGTGTTGCATGTTAGTGTGGATGTTTCTTTATTCAATGAAGGTAAAGGCGTTGGTAATAAGCGCAAAGAGATGAAACTAACGAGCTAGATGAAACTTGTGTGGAAACAAAAGTGGCTAAGCAATGAATCAATGCGTGAATGAGATCGAATGAGATCATGGATGAGTAACAATAGTTGTTAAAACCCCAATCGATATTAGGATCTTACGATTTTACGATACTACAAAGGAAAATGATCGGGATCTACGTAGGATCTTAGCAAGCTTAAGATCTTATAGGATCTCGATCTTGATCATAGGATCTTAAGATCTAATCGATCCGATCTTATTTTACTCGAACCACAAACTAAAAAATATAAAGTTGTGGATTTTGTTTTAGTAGAATTTAAACGCCAATATGTGAATCTTCTTAAACATTTTATATTCATAATTTATGGCAACATTTCCATGAAACACTCAGATACTTTTGTGTTTATGAATATAATAATTTGTAGATTTGAATAATATTACAAATGCTATTAAAAATGACATTATCGTAGGGTCTTAGGATCCCGATCCGATATTACAATTTCGATCTTGCAACAAAGCGATCCCGAGTAAGATTCCGATTTTGAAAACCTTGATAGTAACGACTCAAATGAAAGATTTACATGGTCTTACTCTTGATGAACGATTTTAGTGATGTATATGATTGGTAGGAGTGCATCACTTTGGCTAACGTTTGAACGGCTGGACGATGAGGAAAGATTTGTATGGCGCAAATGCTTGTTAATGGTTACATAACCTAAGAAAAAAGTTTTTTTTCTTTTCTTTTTTTTTTTTTTTCTCGCAACATTATGTTGTTCTTGTACTAATGTTTTGTGAATCGCGTGACTTTAAGTTCGGTTTAGTAACGGTAGCTAATTTATGCAACTGTTTGTATAAGTTGAGTTGTGTATAAATAAAATGGAGAGTAGATTAGTTCAATAACCAAAACATGTATTTTAGTAAATGTTTGTTTTGTAAACTATGAATCATTTTGACACAAACCATTTGAGCAAGAAACCGTGACACAAACCATATATAATAACCCGTAATTTTCCATGTCCTTACTCAACCTTAAGCTCGAAATAATCATTTTTTTAGTTTATATATATTCACTTTTATGCGTAACTTTTAACTAAAGTGCACAAGTTAAGGAAAACGAGCTGCACGCGTATCAACACTACATTAGTAATGGCTCAAATTCAATAATTATTTCTCAGAGTCTATAATTTTGTTTCTATAATATTTTTATAAAAGCGGTCCCAAAAATATTATTTTTCGCATTTTAGACAAACCGAAGCACCGTAATTACGCTATAGCTCAACGGGATACGAGGTACACACAATACACTAATCTATAATAAAACAAAACACATCTACCCTATACCCCCCACCTAGCTGTCCACTACACTCCTTATCCCTTTGTACTAGATTTCTTTTCCTCTTTCCAAGTCAGGGCATGATAGATCACTGTCTATTTTGTTTCGCTCCTTCACTGTCTACTTTTGTGTGTGTAACCAGTAAGATGTAGTGAGTTGCTTACTTTCACATGACTCATTTCATGGTTCTTAGTTAAATTGGACAAAGATTTGGTTTGGTGTTTTATGTTGGTTTGATTGGAGCTGGAAAATGAAAAGAAATTTTGGAAATGTTATGCTTGGCAAGGGAGACAGTGGATCGATACCACTCGAGCCAACATAGGAACGTTGGTTTTGTTCACGGGTTGTCACGAACTTTTTGAAACTAAGTTGCGTGCTGAGTCTTGTACATGAACAGTTGTGGTTGCATATGTGTTTGTTTTGCTCGGGTAAAGGACCCCAAGTCCAATACATAAGGGTGTGTTAGTTTGAGTCATGTCACGAGGTCGAGTTTGTCTAGCGCATGTCTGGGTCTTTCTTTTTACTCCTCTTGCACTCAAAATACCTCAAGCTGGCATGAGATATGGTGTGTTAAATTCATGGTTTGGTTGCTCCAATTTGTCATGCGTCACAGATTGGGCCGAAGCCCATTGATCTCAAGAAGCCCAATTCGCTAGTCCCACTTTGGGCCACAACCCACACCTTTAATCAGACATAGGGTGCATTAGTGTTAAACGAAGTGATAATGTGTACATTATGTCAAGGCTAATAAAGTGGAAAAAAATAAATCTTGTAACCCTTTGTGATTACTCAATGACTTACTCGAATTGACTCGGACTCATTTTATCTCACTCGACCACGAGATCGCAACGTAATCTATAACGCGTTTGAAACTTACTTCATAACTCAAAACTATATATATATTTAATGAGATACAACCATAAGCCCTATTTTACATTTAAAACTTATAAACGCCAATTCTAAACGAAAATTTTAAGTTTTAAACATAGTCATTGATTTATATCACCAATTTAACATATATAAGCTTAATATGGTTTTATAAAAACTTACCCGAGTTTTATTCATTATATAGAACGACTATTATTTAAACATATACACTGTGACTTATAGTAATCACGAAAAACCTAAAATGTTTACACGGGTCATGCCCGTCTTTCTTTTAACCAGTGGCGGACCTAGCCGGAAATCCAAGGTGGTTCCTTATTTGGTTAAGTCAAAAGTTGTGGGTTAATCAACCAACTAGTATTTTATGGACCGGTCGGTAGGAACCAATTTAACAAAATGCATTAACGAAACAAAGCGTTATGTGATTACATCTTTTTTTTAGCGCAAGTTATATGATTACATCTTACCATTAACTTATATAAAGCGATAATATATCTAGTATGCATATGAGTACATGACGTTAGAAATCTTTAAACATAATTATATCCACAACATTTACTTTTATCATATCTCGTAGGTAAACTCCAAACAATATTTTAAGATACAAAACATGCGTATTGTTTGTAAATATTTGTGAATGGGCAATCGAAGGGCTTTTTACTTTTTGTTTTTACTAAAGGCCATTGAACTTAGCTTTGTAAATCATGAGTCAACTGATAATTTATAAAGTAAAGGGGTTAAAGTATATATTTGGTTAAAAGTAAAATCGAAATGTATTATTGGGCTTTGAGTCATCTTCTTTGTGAAACCGTCAGACCTCCATTAAAACCAAAAATTTGAGCACAGCTTCTTTCTTCAAATACTATTGTTTATGCATCTTTTCTTTCATCTTTTCACTCCAAGGTGGTTCCCAATCATATTTCAAGGTAGGTCCCTAATTTTTCTCTACATCACTACCAAATGATTTTAATCTCTAAGGTGGTGCGGGCACCACCTACGTACTACCGTCCGCCTCGCTTTTAACCACCAATGAGAAATTCAGTAACCTACGAGAACATTAATTAAGGTTATCACTTAACTTTTTAGATATTTTTATGACAATGATAAATCTATACTACTTTATAATGTATTTAAGACTTTCTAAAGAAGGAAGTCTTAATTTTTTAAGCCTGCACATCTTACTAAAATTAGTAATTTATAAAAATAAAATCTACACCATAATAATTGAATTATAATGTACACTAATGACACATTAAATTTAGTATTAAAATGGATGTTACAAACTTACAATAATACAAATCTATAATTGTAATTTTTATCATAAACATTTAAGTTAAACAAAGTTCAAATGAGTTTAAGTATGAATATCTATATTTGTATTGATATACTTTACGGAAATTTAAATACGCGTCTACTCTTTTCGAACTATCAAACGGGCAAACTGTCAAATACTAACCCTCATTGCATACCGTTTAAAGATCAAGGTACGAGAAAAACTGACATGTTGAGTACTTGTTGCTTCTTTGCGCGGGTACTATGCTATATATTTATATACACATGCACTTGGTATCATATGACAATAATATTTTCATAACCCGTCAACGCTTAATATTTAATTATAATTACTGCATTCATCATCTATCGGTTGTCGTCGAACCAAGGATTTATAGCGAGTCAAATGTTATACTAAAAGAGTAGAATATTTTAAGGAAAAAAACCGATATGAATGCAGTTTCTTTTATATGTTTTTTTAGGATACTGAATTGCTTATTATGAACTGATAAGTATTGTGGATTTGATATTACAAATTTTCTGTTAGGGTGAAATAAGCTGTTTCTGATAAGCTGATCGTCTGCTTATTAGTTGCGTAAGCTGTTTACCCCTTATTACACTTAGGTATTGTGGATATGTATATGGGCTCTGGACATGATTATATGCTTATTTGGGGTGAAATAAGTTGATCTGCAGTTGCATGTTCAGATTGTATATTTCCTGTTATTTTGAAATAACGAATAGTTTGTTTGCATAACATGTTTTTGGCAATAGGTATGCACTTATGAGTGTTTGGGCACTTTGAGATTGTTTATTCCAAACTGAATATAATGGTTGATTTGGTATTACAACTTTACTCTTAGATTGAAATAAGCTGTTTTGAATAAGTTGATTATTTGGTTATTTGCATAAGTTATTTAAAATAGTAATATTAAACATCCCTTATTTCGTTGATGTGGTAGACAAGCAGATTTGAGTGTTTGGATGTGATATATGCTTATGCTAATGATCTCCTTGATACTGTTATAATGTGGATGCGGTCTTCTTCTGATAGTATGCTGAATTGGATTGTTTCAGAATTTGAATTGTTTTATTACAAATTATCCGCTTGTTGTGTTTTTGAGTGATGAAGAAATGCGATCGCTTATCTACTTAGTTTAGGGGTGAAATAAGGTCTTTTAGTAAGATGTTTGATTGTTTAGTTTGAGCGGTTATTGTTAGTGGATCCGAGATCGTAAGCTTAACCTTAGGGGTGAAATAAGCTATTTTGGATAAGTTGATCTTCTGGTTATGAGCATAAGCTGTTCAATATAGTAATCCCAAACACCATGTGTTGCGTTTTGATATAGTAGATCAGCAGTAGTAAGTGTTTAGATATGATTAATCTAGTTTTCTTATTTCATGAAAGCATAAGCAGTTTTAATAAGCATTACCAAACATCCCCTGAAGTCAATGTTATCATAGAAGTATTGATGTTGTATGCTGAACTGACATCAGACAACTCCTTCGATATTAGTATTATGAATCCTTCTTACAAAAAGGGACATTTTTATATTTCTTTAGGACAACCAGGGCTATTGGTTTCTTGATTAATCTAGTCCATATTACATGACGTCGTAACACTTTATCTTTCCCGAAAAGGTTTCTGATTCTATGTTATTTTCTAGACCAACATGGGAAGGTGGTCAGTACGACAGAGATGAACAAAGTCGATTGGCTGCTCTTCGATTAGCAATGGAATTAGAAGCTGATCATATCGATGTTGAGCTTAAGGTTTTCTTCTTGACATAAAATCGGTTTATTTGTGTCATGGGCCCGTCTAAAGTACTATTATTAGTGTTTTTACATATTAAAATTTTCCGTTATACTATCGGACATATTATTCTCTATCGATTACGATTTTCAAATGCAGCCGTTGATGATTTCAACAATTTAATCCATGGAGGCAAGCCTACAAAGTGCATACTCATAGTTTCTTCCCACAATTATCAAAATACTCCTTCGATAGAAGAGCTTGGGAACCTTGTGGCCAAAATACAGTCAACACGAGCTGACATTGTCAAGTTTGCAACAACCACTGTAGATATAACTGATGTAGCACGTACTTACTTAACTTTCTCTTTGCATAGAAGTCATTGAAAGGTGGCTTTGTTGTACCGGTTGGGTCATTTATATAAATAAAGTTGACATTTTTGATTAAAAGTAATCATATTGACCGTCGGGTAACTTGGTACCGAATGCCCAAATGGCATAAAAAGCCATCTTTTATTGACTCAAATGTTATATAAAAGTACTGTGACTCAGGGCACACATGTGCAAGTCGTTGATATTTAAAAAAAAAAAAAAAAAAAAAAAAAAAAACCCTAATTTCTACCTATTCAAATGAGTAAAATTTATCATTATTGTTTGCGATTGTACCATTCCTAACAAAGAATCCTTACTTCAATGTTGTGATGAGGTTGATCCGGTTGCAAAGGTAATTTTCATTGTCATAAAAGCTTTACCATTAAACAATATGCGAGACAATGATAAAAGTATGGCGTTCTTGTATTGTGTTATTGATTGTATGTTACGATCAATAGGAGTGGTCAACTGTGCCATCGAGACCAAACGATGGGACATTATATAGGTGTAATACTGAGACTATGTAGGTGCTATTGTCGCTATCGAGGAAAGTCTATGAGGTTTCTTTCTATACTTCCTAAACAAGTGATAATATGGGTGGTTGGGTCAAACCGGTGCCTTTTCTTCACTTATAAAAGTTTCATATGATTTCACATGTTACTACGCTGTTCGACCCATTTGAGATTACTTAAAGCACAATTGTTGCAGCGATCTGCGAGTTCGGTGATCAAATGGTGCAACAGGATCCCGGTGGTAGACTATTTGTGGTTATTGGTGTTGGCGGTCTTGAAAAGCTCTTGCTTATGGAGCAAAAGCGAAGGGTGCAAGAAGCGTGATAGCAAATAGGACTTACTGGTTAGATTCAACTATCATTCACATTACCATTCCTAGTGCTCAGACTTGATTGCAAATAAAACATTATACTAGTTTTATTGCATTCTTATCGATTCGAGAATGGGAGAAAGTCAATTGTATGGTTCTCGTCATATTTAGAGGGTGTTTGGATTCAAGTGGTTTATCAAAACATCAAAAATTGATTATAGCGACTTCAAGTCAGAGTAACCATATGATCAGTTGCAAAAATCAAAAATTGATTATAGTTCACATTACCTCTCACATGCATAGTTAATACATCAACTAAAGTTTTCTCTTACTATTACTGCACAGATCGTGCTAGAGAACTTGCTAACGTAATATGTGGAGAGGCTATATCTCTTGCCGATTTGACCACTTACAGTCCGGAAGGTGGCATGATACTTGCAAATACTACATCAATTGGTATGCGACCAAATATAGACGTTACTCCTATTTCTAAGGTATGACTATCATTGGCCCATCCGGATCATCTCGGCTCGAATCAAACATGTGCGCAGTGGCGGATCTAGAATTTTAGAGTAGGGTATGCACTTTTTAGTAAAAGTACTCACAAAAATTAGGTTTTCGTGTCGGGCTTTCAGGTCGGGTTTTCTTAATCAAGTTAGGCACGTTTTTCCATTTTAGCATATCTGAATTTTCAAAAATTAATTTAATCTTTCATGGTTAGTTATTTGAGATAGAATTTGTTTTTTTTTTATTTGAGCTACATAACTAAAATTTGTTTGGTTTTGATGCTAATAAAATAAGATCAAAAGTAAGTCTTATAGTTCTGATTAAAAATATGTTGTTGGATTTGTTTCAAGCACTAACTTGACGACAACATACTTATGATATTAAGAAACTTAAGTAAAGTTAATGAGAACTGTCCAACAGTTTTAAATCTTAAACAACAAAGCAAAAAAGAATGTAACAACAAAGTTCAAAAAGGAAAATATCAATTGAGTCAAATATTAAATCCAAGTTAAACGTTATGTTATCATTGAAAATAATGAAAAACATAATTACAAAACTAAATGAAACAAAAAAACAAACTGATGAAATAAGTATGTTGTACTTAAGTGGGTTGGGCTTTAAAGAAAAAAAATTAATAAATCAAGTTAAACCTCCACTAGGCCCTACATACCCTATGTCTGTCATCTTATTTTTCTTCAAGAATAAAGTGCCGGCATCGAACTTCTGCTCCTCTTTTTATTTTATTTTTATTTTTGAATTATCAATTTAAAGAACTAAATAATGGCAATTTAGTTTATGGTATGCACCTCAAGTTTTATGGGGTTTTGATGGGTATGCACTCTTTGTATTTTGAGTGATACAACCTGAAAATCCAAAATATATGACGCTATGATTCCAATGTTGGCCCATCCGGATCATCTCGGGCTTGAATCAAATATGTCTATGAACAAAACTCACTACACACAAACTCACACTTTGTATATAATAAATTTTGTTAAGTTTTACAATATATAAACACTTCTATTTATAGTCATACATACGAACCATCGTGACTTTCACTAGTACAAATCTGGGATTTCGTCACACATGTTGTTTTTTGAACGGCCACACAGTCAGATATTTATGTGACTAAATGTACCAGAATAAAAATAAAAAGCTACACTTGATCTGACTTGTGTGACCATTTCTGAATTTCATTGTCACACATTTGAATATTTATGTGACTAGAGGTAACTGGTAATTTTTTTTTTTTTTTTTTTTTTTTTTTTGATTATTTAGTCACTTATAATTTGGGACGTGTGACATATACAAATAAGTTTGCAACATTAGTCACACTATATATATACATATGTAACAAATATATGTCACACAATTGAACATTGTGACCAAAATCCATATATGGTCACATGAAGTAATTGTGTATGTGGCTAAATTATATAGTTAAGTTTGTCACACATTATTTAAAAGTGACTGCTATTTTTGCTGAATATTTAGCCACATATGAATTTGAAATGTGTGACAACTAAAAAGTAAGTTTAAAGCATTAGTCGCGATATACATTTAAAAGTGACAAATATATGTCACACACTGAGCAGTGTGACTAAATATCATATATGGTCACACTAAACCATGTACATACATGATTAATACATGTCTCTAAAGTTTAGTGTGTATTTGCTTGCCAAGACCTAATGTGTATAGTCACATTTAATTGTAGACGATCATGTGACTATATGCTTTACAATAGTCACACCATATCACAAATATGTATCTAAATTATGTTTATGGTCACATTATAAGGGTATTATGTTTATGGTCACATTATAAGGGTATTATATCTCCTCACATATTTTCACTACTCCCACCCACTTTTTCCCCAAAATCAAATTTACATTTTCATTGTCCTCAATAGTCATCTAGGTCAACCCTCACTTAGCTCATCATCTTTATCCACCACAGACCCTTTGCGATTAGCCAGTTCCACTCCCGATTTCAGGTCCACATTTCCATAAATCAGGTACTTTAATGTGTTATATGTTCAATTTAATCATCAATTCGTGGTGTTCATGAGTCAATTTCGTGTTTGGTTGACTTTTGAAATTAGGGTTCATGAGACCCGAATCTGTATATCTGTCTTTCAAATTCAACAAGTGTAAAAGAGATTATAACATTATACAAATTATTGCAGCCAATCATCAGAATGAAGGTGTTGGTCCATCTGCAAGTCGTGGAACCAAATCAATGGAAATGAATCAGAAACCTGTAAAAGAGCCAAATTTTAAGCTAGATTTAAATGTTTAATGGGGGTGAAAAGGCATTTCTCAGCTAAACGACGACAAAAGACAATCAGTGAAAACGCCGAGTTTCGAGCTCAAGGTGCACGAAATCACTTTTTATAAGTCAGTGGTAAAGGTGGCAACAAGGCGGGCCGGGTGGGCACGGGCTAAAGGTGGCAAAACGGGTGGGCACGGGCCAAATGGGCCAAATGGCTGGCTAAGCACGGCCAAAGCGGGATCATGTTATACTAATCGCTTTTAAAAGACCCAAAACAACGAAATAAATTCTCGAACATAACATCTCATTTATATTTAAAAATTAAATATAAGTTTTTCTTTAAAACAATCTAATGTTCGAGAAAAGCATGTGCCCATTACGCCCATTTAATTTAACTTCAAATGGGTAATACATGCCCATTTCAAAAAAAAAAGAGGGCCCAAATGTGTGAAATCTTTTAAAGTTTGCCCATTTAACCTATTTTTTGATTTTCGCACAAATTGTCACCTCTAGTTTTTGGTGTGGATTTGTTGGATCCATCTAAAGAAAAATTAGTGGGAGCACAGAATCAAGTAAATCAGAAGATTCTGTTGGGAAATTAATGGACACAAGGTTGGATGATCAACCTTTTGCAGGAGCCTTATAACTACAATGAACTCAGAAGGTGTGTTCCTCTTTAGACTTCATATCCACCCTTTTTTCTGCGGTTGGTCACTCAGTATGCTTTTGGTGGGACCTCTTGATTTGACGTTGAAGCTAGTGTTTTTATAAGGGAAGGCCACTGTAAGGTGTGTTCCATTCCTAAGTCGATAATGTGCAAACGGTCTTTCTTGTACCATGGCATCATTTGCTGACATGAAGCCAAATTCTATGTATGGTGTGTTTTGGTGAAGTAAATGAAAAGCTTCGATTTTTTCTGCTGGCCTTGTGAGCTGCAAACATTAAGGGCTTAATATATAAACATGTCAATGCCTTGAATTGATATATGTTTGACCACTTTGTGAATAGTCAATTTTCGATGCTATCCTTACCCATTGAGTCCACACACTCTACACGGTCTTAGAACTGATGCCTATCAGCTCTGTACATATAAACCAACTACATTTTTCTATGTTTTATCCCTAAATGGCCGGGTAGGTTAATATGAAACTAAAAGCTATCGTACAGAGGCAAAATCTTATTGTAAACAGAAATAAGGTGATGTTTTTAACAAACTTAAATTTCGGTGGGATGAGTGTTGTACGGTTCTACTCACAGAAGTCGATTATATTTTTTAGGAAGCCTATGCTATCTTCACAAACTGTTTGAAAAAATATATAGTTCAATCAAAATGCAGAAAGTCATTAACTTTTTAGTTTCATGTTCACTCTTTACGTTTGCATTTGACACCTTTTCATACATGTGGAACAATAGAGTTCAGGCTGAGTAAGCTTAACGCCGTTTGGTACTAACTTGAATGTATTTTTGCAACATTTCCATGCTTTCTGGAAATTCCATTATTTTCCAAAATTGTTACTGTACTCAGGCTATGTGTTCGTTGGGACAAGACTGCAATAGTGGTGATGAATGAGGTTCGTGTGAGCAGTCCATATCTTGCTGAATCTGTTACTGGAGGAACTGTTGCTGCCAATGAGCGAGTGAGAAAAGTGGTAAGATATATAAGCCCTTCTGAATAGTCAAAATTAGAGGTGGTAATTTTGACACATTTAGGCTGATTTGGGTTGTGTAACCTCTTGTATCTGAAATGGGCCAATTAAATTTTATTTAGCTGAAAGGGTAATTTGTCGAGTGGGTCAAAAGGGTTTAAAGTTCCGTTTCTTGGTTTCTGACCATTGATTAAAAAATGCACAACCAACAAAGACACCAACTAGAGATGTTCAAGACCCAGTCTTTACAAAGCCCGGGCAACACCGGGCAGTAAACTAGTCCTAAAATCCCTGTTCTAAATGGTTAAAATTACTTTTCCCAACTTGAGCTTGTATGAAAATGTTAACAAAGTCATGGACTACGTGATATTGATATTCTTCTTTCCTGTTCTTTTGTTCAGATTGATCTTGAAAGGAGGAGGTTGCAAACTCGTGGAGCTGGACAATGAATACCGAGGGGACTTGCTGAAGTTCTAATGGTATGCATTTCTGTTCTTTGACCCATATCTTTATTGATTCATGCGGTTTCTTATTCTAAATTTAGAGTTACGTTAATTCCCATTAAACACTTCCTAGTTTACGGTGTTTTATCTTGACCAGATGTGTCCTTCCCCAATTGAGAGTCAAACTCAGCAAAATGAGGGTCTGCTAAGGCATTGCATCCTTGTTGCTGCAAGTAATCCTTATCCACTTCCTACACCTGTTTATCGACCGACAAATAAGGCTGAGACTCATCAAAAATCCATTTATTTGACTTGAGACAGTTGCTATATCATTTCCTCAGGTATTGTTGTAATGATGATGGAACCGTTGTTCATTAAGGAACTGTATTGTGCTTATATCTATCTAGTCAAGGTGTTTTCTTTTTGCAGTCTTGTGTTTCTTTGTCAGTTATATGTCCAAGGCAGCTTCCAAAACTCAAAGCAATCTACAATGCGGTAATTAACAATCGTATCTTTTATATAGACCTTCAATAACTAGTATTGCTCTTGGTATGTTGATTTCTTGGTCTTAATGACACATACAGGAGAAAAGCAACCCATCAGCAGCTGATCCTACTGTTGAAGGTGTTAAAAATCAACATTATCTAGTTCCCATCTCAGAAAATTTCAGGGAGGCTTGTGCTGCTTTAAATCCATTAGGAGTAACAAATTCACCATTAAATCAGACCCTTGAAAAATCGGCTTCAGAGCCGCCTCCAACTTCCGTTTCACCAGGTTCTGTTAAGCATTGTGTTTGTTACTGTGTCATATATAGTTGATCATGTTAACTGATTGAAATACCATACTAATAGATAGAGGATTGTATATGAAATGCCCGTACTAGATTTTTTTATTTTATTTTATTTTATTTTATTTTTGGAGTATACGGTGTATGCTAAAATAGCATACGGTTGTATGGTCATCTCAAAACATACGGTTGAATGCAAAAATAGCATACTGTGTGTATGGTCTTTATCTGATTACGCTTAAAAACACTTTTTAGAGCATACGGCCGTATGAACATATACTATCTGACAGTGTGCCCCTCTACCGCTCATTTATGCACAAAATTTTACGCACATTTCATATTTTTGGAAAATCACTTTCCGCGACATAAACATGACAAAACCTGAACAAAACATTTCTGGACATAACGCTAACTGTACATAAGGGTGGTAATCACATTTGAACCCCGTATGAAGTCAAAACGGGTAAAAATGGCATAATGGAAGTAAAAATGGCAAAACGGGTAAACTTTAGCTACAAAAGTAAAACTAGTGTTGACTCATAATGGAAGTACTTAATTTACAGCTTATCAGTCGGCCCATGTTGGTTAATTTGATCTTGTTACCGTTTTGGGTAGTGTTTGGGATTGTTTGGAGGTCGAAAGCACTGTGGTCGAACCACAGTTGTGTTCTCTTTTCTCTGTCTCGCACCTCGCTTGTGTGTGTAACCGTGAAGATGTAGTGAGTTGCTTACTTTCACATGACTTATTTCATGGTGCTTAGTTAAATTGGATGATTTGGTTTGGTGTTTTATGTTGGTTTGATTGGAGCTGGAAAGCGAAAAGAAATTTTGGAAATGTTATGCTTGGCAAGGGAGGCAGGTGGGTCGATACCCACTCGAGCCAACATAGGAACGTTTGGTTTTGTTCACGGGTTGTCACGAACTTTTTGAAACTAAATTGCATGCTGAGTCTTGTACATGAGCAGTTATGGTTGCATATGTGTTTGTTTTGCTCGGGTAAAGGACCCCAAGTCCAATACATAAGGGTGTGTTAGTTTGAGTCATTTCTTGAGGTCGAGTTTGTCTAGCGAATGTCTGGGTCTTTCTTTTTACTCTTGCACTCAAAATACCACAAGCTGTCATGAGATATGGTGTGTTGAATTCATGGTTTGGTTGCTCCAATTTCTCATGAGATAAGTGGTAACCTGAGATCTTTTTAGTTGTTGTTTGGTGATGGAGATGGAATGAGGTTGAATGGGTTTTAGGATAGTGTATTGTTTATTTTTTGTATCTAGTAGTTTGTTTCGTTTGTACGTTGTTGTTCTTGGCTTGTGGTTGAAGTTGTTGGCTTTTCTGATTCTTAATGTTGCTTGTTAAAACTTGACTCGGTCGATGATGCATAAACTGATGATGCATAAACTGTGACCATGGGAAAGAAGTTTGTGATACATAGTGTGTACCATAGGCTTAATAATTTGTTCTTTTCACTTAATGGGTGTATTAAAAAATTCATTAATGGTATTTGTTGAAATCTCCATTTCAATCCCACAAAATTAACCTTGAATTCACAAAAAGTTCACATTTTTATGTAATATCTCCACTTCTTACACTCGACCCATCTTTTAATTTCATCAATTTGTTAAAATTCTTATTATACAATAAAGCTTTCAGATCAGTTGGTTTTAATGGAGTTTAGAGCATTTATTTCTAGGGGTTTTTCAACAAAGACTTTTTGTGTACAGTTTGGGTCATTCATAAAAAGTTAACATTTTTATAATGCTGATCTTAAACATCCCTTATTTTGTTGATGTGGTAGATAAGCAGATTTGAGTGTTTGGATGTGATATGTGCTTACGCTAATGATCTCCTTGATACTGTTATAATGCAAATGCAGTATTCTTCTGATGGTATACTGAATTGGATTGTTTCAGAATTTGAATTGTTTTTATTACAGATTATCTGCTTATTGTGTTTTTTGAGCAGATGAAGAAATGTGACTGCTTATCTACTTAGTTTAGGGGTGAAAAAAGGTCTTTTTAGTAAGATGTTTCAGATTGTTTAGTTTGAACTGGTTATTGTTAGTGGATCCATTATCGGAAGTTTAAACTTATAGGCGAAAATAAGCTATTTTGGATAAGTTGGGCTTCTAGTTATGAGCATAAGCTGTTTAACTTAGTAATGCCAAACACCCCTTGTTGCGTTTGATCGATGAGATCGTGATAATAAGTGTTTGGATATGATTATAGGCTCATTTGTTGGTGTAATAAACAACTATAAGTATGATTTTCGGAGTTGCCTATTCAAACAACATATCCGATTCGATTATTTTACGTCTTAAATCCCTAATTAGCTAATTGCCGAAGACTTAAACAAATGCAATATCTGATAATCTGGTTTCGTTACTTTAGAAGCCTATCTACACACTTTTTGCAGCATTGACTTCTGTTATAGCAATTGCTTATTTCATTCAAGCATAAGCAGTTTTAATAAGCATTACCAAATATCCCCTGAAGTCAATGTAATCATAGAAGTATTGATGTTGTATGCTGAATTGACATCAGACAACTCCTTCGATATTAGTATTATGAATCCTTCTTACAAAAAGGGATATTTATATATTTCTTTAGGACAACCAGGGCTATTGGTTTCTTGATTAATCCAGTCCATATTACATGACGTCGTAACACTTTATTTTCCTGTAAAGGTTTCTGATTCCATGTCATTTTCTAGACCAACATGGGAAGGTGGTCAGTACGAAGGATATGAACAAAGTTGATTGGCTTCTCTTCGATTAGCAATGGAATTAGGAGCTGATCATATCGATGTTGAGCTTAAGGTTTTCTTCTTCTTGACATAAAATCGGTTTCTTTGTGTCATGGGCCCGTCTAAAGTACTATTATTAGTTTTCTTACATAGTAAATTTTTCCGTTATACTATCAGACATAATATTCTCTATCAGATTTCTGATTTTAGTTGCTCAAATGCAGGCCGTTGATGATTTCAACAATTTAATCCATGGAGAAAAGCCTACAAAGTGCAAACTCATAGTTTCTTCTCACAATTATCAAAATACTCCTTTGAAAGTGCAAGCTTGAGAACCTTGTGGCCAAAATCTGATCAACGAGTCGACATTGTCAAGTTTGCAACAACCGCGTAGATATAGGCGATGTAGCGACCACGCACTTACTTAACTTTCTCTTTGCATAGAAGTCATTTGAAGGTGGCTTTGTTGTACCAGTTGGGTCATTTAAAAGCGGTATATATAAATTTAATATTTATATAAATAAAGTTGACATTTTTGATTAAAACTTTAAAAGTAATCATGTTGACTGTCGGGTAACTTGGTACCGAATGCCCAATCGGCATACAAAGCCATCTTTTATTGACTCAAATGTTATATAAAATTACTGTGACTCAGGGCACACATGTGGAAGTGCGTTGATATTTTAAGGAAAAAAACCCTTATTTCTTCCTATTCAAATTAGTAAAATGTATCATTATTGTTTGCAGTTGTACCATTCCTAACAAAGAATCTTTACTTCAATGTTGTGATGAGGTTGACCCGGTTGCAAAGGTAAATTCCATTGTCATAAAAAGCTTTACCATCAAACAATATGCAAACAATGATAAAAGTATGGCGTTTAATGTATTGTGTTATTGATTGTATGTTACAGTCAATAGGAGCGGTCAATTGTGCCATCAGGAGACCAAATGATGGGACATTATATGGGTGTATCTGAGACTATGTAGGCGCTTATTTCGCTATCGAGGATAGTCTACGAGGTTTCTTTCTATACTTAAGAGTTTCATATGATTTCGCATGTTACTACGCCTGTTCGACCCATTTGACCCATTTGAGATTTACTTAAAGCACAAATTGTTGCAACTGTCTCTGAGTTCGGTGTTCAAAGCAGTTGCAACAGGATCACCCTTGGTGGTAGACTATTTGTGGTTATTGGTGCTGGCGGTGCGGGAAAAGCTCTTGCTTATGGAGCAAAAGCAAAGGGTGCAAGAATTGTGATAGCCAATCAGACCTACTGTTAGATTCTTCTAGCGTTCACATTACCATTCCTAATACTCATACTTGATTGCAAAAAAAACATTATACTAGTTTTATTGCGTTATTTTCAAATCAGTTATTCAGTATAGGTTAGAGTCAAGTATATGGTTCTCATCATATTTAGGGGGTGTTTGGCAAACCTTTGAAAACGTGATTATTTGATTATCACGTTTTCAAAACGTGAATAATCAAGTTTTGGTGTTTGTGTGAAAACGTGATTATTTGATGAAAATGCTTCAAAACGTGGTTTTCAAGTTGGAGCTAGGGAGTAACTTTTTCAAATCGTGGTTTTGAGAACCATGTTTTGCAAACGTGTAATCAAACACAAACACCCTCTTAGAGGGTGTTTGAATGTGAGTGGTTTATCAAAACATACAGATTGATCATCGCAACTTTAAGTCAGAGTAATCAAATAACCAGTTGCAAAAATGAAATCCATACACCGTATATGCATAGTTGATACACCAACTAAAGTTTTCACTTACTGATACTGCATAGATCGTGCTAGAGAACTTGCTGACATAATTGGTGGAGAGGCTATATCTCTTGCTGATTTAAGCACTTACATCCCAGAAGGCAGTATGATACTTGCAAACACTACATCAAATGGTATGCAGCCAAAAACTGACGACACTCCTATTTCCAAGGTTTTCCTATCTACCTTTCTTGGGTCATATGTTTTAGAAACGTAATATGAGGTAATTTTGTGCCTGAGATAAAGTTTCTATTTATTTTCTTTCTTTTGGTGGGAGGAAGCTTTAAAGTCGTATGCACTGGTATTTGATGCTGTGTACACACCGAAAATTCAAGATTACTTCGGGAAGCTGGAGAAGGTGGAGCCGTAATTGTTACAGGGGTGGAGATGTTTATAGGACGCTCGAGGGTAACGTGTTGTGCAAAATGGTACACATAGGAAGCACGGAGGAGGTGATTATAGTTCTTGTTTCTCCGTCATTTGTTATTGTATCATTCGTATTTTTGTTTAGACACAATAAGGAATTTTATATTTGACAGCCATTGTATTCTCGTTTTCTTATACTAAAATTAAATTTATTTTTATAAAATGCTACGGGCATAGTATTCATGACTCAGAAAATGAATGGACACATTATTTATTTGGATGAATTTTGACATGTAAGCTGATGCTGTCAACAATTTTTCATAGATTTGAGAATATAGATCTTTCAATTGTAAATACATGTGTTTATATATGCAGATCTTTGTAGAACATCAAACATTAAGAACATCAACCTTCGCTCTTACATGATTTTATAACTATCCAGGTTTCACTCATCATTTTTCGATACTCATAGTAAAACACTAATGTTAATGAGAACACGAAAAATTCTTTTACACGGGTCGAAACTCGAGGCCACATACAATGAGGCCAGACATAGTTCCTTCATGACTTGTAAATTTCATATCAATAGAAAGAGAGTCATCTTTGAATTCATGAGTTGAGTTAAATTTCCACACTTGAATCTCCATCCATCCATCTTCCCTTTGTTTCGGAACCCGAGTGATACCATTTATGTTCAATGGGCTCGGGGTTTTAAAATAAACAAATTCAGTCTCATTGTTTTCTTTGTGGAGTAGGTCTCGTACTTTTACTGGACAATGCAGCCCCTGGCAGTTTTCTGAAAGCTTGAACACAAGGTAACACACGTATTCTGTATCTTGTGACAACATTTGACTTTTGATCGTGCAATTAAGATGAAATATGTTTTGTGGTAAAAGCTCAATCACCTCTTGAAATCTGCATGTAGGATAGATTAAGAACGAAATTAAATTTAAAGACATGAAACTACATCCAAGAAGTGAAACTTTTGTCAACCATTTATTCATGAATTTTTAATTGTCAACTACAAATTAAAAAAAACAAAAAAAAAAAAAAACAAAACACTGGGTTAGAAAATCTAGTTTTTCATGTGACAGCTACATATTTGGATGGACAATTAAAAAAGTTTAGTGGCTAAAGGTAGGGCTGGCAATTCGTGTGGGATTCAGGTTATTCCTCAACCTGAAAATGACATGTTTAAACTTGTTTAAACATAACTTGAACACGACCCTTTTAACCCGCTTATCTAACTCGGTTGGCAGTTTAGCAAGTTACACTGGTTAAATATGTTAAATGGGTTGGCAGGTTGCCCGTTGAACACAGCTCGAAACCGGTTTACACCCAACCATAACCTGTTTCATGTAGTGTCAGGAATTGTCGCCTCTAGTTAAAGGAAGCTGTGACAAAAATAGCTATTATATGTGAAGCAAACCTGGACTCGTCTAATGCTTTTGAAGTAAAAAGATCCACATTAGAGAATTTGTATAAAACTGCCTTTGCTGAAAGCACAAGAAGTTTCTTTCCGTTGACCTCGCCCAACCAGAAAATCTCGTCGTAGTTTCTGCATGCCTTAAATATTTCTTCAAAGTTAGTTGGCAATTGTTGTACCTGATCCACATTGAAGTTTGATTTCAAGACTTGTTGGACTTCCTTTAATTTTCCTATTTCTTCATGTTTCACCTGTATACAAACCATGTTAAATATGCAATACAGAACATGGTTATTAGTTTAATTTTTTGGTATGCACCTGACCTGTTTATATAATGTAAACAAAAGAGTTTAGAATGGAACCACGAGATATAATTGCAAACTTACTTTGTCAATTGCTCAAATTCAATGCCTTCAACATAAACTGCAGTTTCTCCACAATAATATGATGAAATGCTCTCAAGTAGAAACTCAAAACAACATCTTCGTTCTGATTCAAGAATTGGTACAACTCAATCATCATCCAGTCCTTGTCTCTCCATGTTGCGAAATATGCATGTAGACTTTCGAGTCCTTTTCTATACTTTAGGTTAACACACATCGGTTTACTTGAAAATCTTCTTGAATCACTAAGTTTGAAGACTAAATAGACCCCATAAACAACATTTGGAGATAAAAGTTGAGCGTTTGTCTTTATTTCGATGTTCAATTTGGAAATATCAATCATCTCCACTGCTGTCTCAAATCTGCACATATCACAGAAGCTATAAAAAATGGACTAGCAACATGCTAGCAAAATCACAGTCATTAGAACAGAGGACCCAAAATTGGGGATATGTTATGCGCCTCTACTTTGAAAACTTCAAAATCCAGCTATGAAACTTCAAACATAATACCCATATACCAAATATGTGACTTTTATAATTAGTCGAGAGAACACTGAAACCTTGTTAGATATCTACCATCTTCAAGCAACAAAGAATTTGATGTTGTTCCACTCGGGGTTTATTTACCCGTTAATAGTATAATACATAAAGCACCGAGTTTATCAATATGGGCCATTTATAACAAAAATTTGTCAAATCCTCACATTTTGACTAGCGAAAAAAGTACCTTGTTGGAAATTTTTTCTATTATATAATACACAACACTGCAAGTTCAAAATACATAGGTAGGCTGTAAACTAATTATTATGCTCCCGTAAATAGCTTGTCATGCATAACCCGGTAAAGTAACAACATTTTTTCAAAGAAAAAAATATCTATACATCTAACAGAAATGCATATGTATGCTTATGACTTATGCACTGACAAATTTAGAGAGGTAAAGAGAATAACCTTGATTCTTGAAGAGATTTCCACTCACGTGGACAACTGTTTATGTAAGAAAACATTTCTGCTGATACCACTTTATTTCGTTCTCCATTACCATCAAATGACAGCAACTGTTACATAAAATAAAATATAAATCAGTTTCAATTTTAATCATGTGTAAACACACGTGTGATCTCAAATTATCCCTCACAAAGGAAAAGATATATAGAAAACTGAAAACACCAAATAAACGAGATAGAAGATTAACTGATTACCACTTTGTCTTGTTGAAGAAGGATTCCCTTCGAAAAAATGGTGTAAAGATCTTCTTTCTTGATGGTAGAATATTTTTCAGGGCACTTTGACATCTGGACTATTTCTTTGTAGTCTTTAGGCAATTTGGGCTCCCATATCTCATAATCCTCCTGTATATACATTTATCAATTAATAAACTCATGTTTCATACAGTTACTTTCTTACAATTTATAAAACAGTTAAAAGCCACAGTTTAGATATATATCAATCAAAAGTTAGCCAATTTTGTCATTATATAGAAACATATACACCTGAAATTCCAATGCTTTCTTGAGTTGTTTGACCACTTCATCAGCTGTTGGTCGTCTTTCTCTCTGGTGATGTAAGCATTGAAGGGCAATCCTTGTAAAGGTAAAATATGACTGTGGCACAATTTGTTCTTTGATACCCTCGAACACCAACTTATCAAGTTTTTCAACATAATAGAGGTGTTTAGCCAAAAAGGGTAAATAAAGATAATCGTCATCTAGCTTTTCGGATGATAATTTCCCACACAATATGTCAAATAAGACCGCACCCAATGAGAATATATCAGACTCTTTGGTTAAGAAGCCTGTTTTTGAGTACAGTGGGTCACGATAGCCAATTGTGCCTCTAACATTGTCGATGACATAGTGTACATCCTGATTTTTTAGACATACTAAGGATAGCCCGAAATCACTAATTTTTGCTTTCCAATCAGCAAGCAATAGAATGTTGCTGCTGCTAATGTCCCTATGTATTACCATTTCTGGACTTGAAACAGTTCCATGAAGAAACTCCAACCCGACTGCAATATCGATGCATACTTTAAGCCGCATCACCCACGTAAGACTATCATCGCTCAAGTACTTATCAAGACTTCCTCTTGATGCATACTCATAGACAATAATTTTCTCATCCTCTTCATCACAATAGCCTACAAGACCAACTACATTTTCATGTTTATACTCCATAAGGATTTCAAGCTCTGTCACAAATTCAGCTTCTCTTTCAGCAGATTTCTTGCCCAACCGCTTTACAGCAATGAAGTTATGTCCATGAGTGTGACCCTTGTATACATTCCCAAAATCTCCATGCCCAATGAGATTGTCTTGATTGAAAGTTTCAGTGGCCGACTTTATGTCTTGAAGTGACAGTTTGAGGTTGTCCGTGTGGTTCTCCTGCAAATCATCAGACAATCAGTCGATTGATAAGTAAAAAATAACTGAACTATTTTCCATCTAAAATTCCTTTAACGTTTCTAATAAGTTCAGGGTTATGGTTGTAAATCAAGCTTAGTTGTTTCATTTTAGAATTACCGTTTCTAATAAGTGAACTATTTTACATCATGGTCAGGAGAGGGGGGTGAGGATTAAGTCGTTAAGGGCTAAATGACTTAAATGGTAAGATTGTTAATTCGGTAAAAGTTTGAGGATTAAAAAATTAGTTACACATTATAATGTAAGAAATGTCACGTACTACTAAGAAGAATATATGAGGAGATTATAAAGTTATTTAGAAAATTACGCACCTGACACTTTAACGCTCTCTTGAGTTCGTTGGTGACAACATCTATTGTTGGGCGTTGTGCTTGAGTTTCTGCGAGACATCGAAATGCAATTTCTGAAAATATGTCCAAAGATTCTTTATCGGGTCCTTTGCTTAGAGAAAAGACATGCTCATTGGTTTCTTCCTTTATCTTGCGATCAACAATTTCCATTAGTATTCCCTTCTCAAAATGATGTCGTGCAACGGCTGCTATCCCCTTATCAAAATCATGGACCAACCTCCCGGTCAAGATCTCTAATAACACCACTCCAAAAGAGTAAATGTCTGATTTCTTATTTAATCTACCATACTTCTTATATTCTGGATCGAAGTACATTGGTGTACCTGCAATCGTACTGGCATTGAAAGTACTGGCATCTTCATCTGCTGGGTGAAATTTGGAGAGCCCAAAATCGGCAATCTTTGCCTTCCAGTTATCGCCCAATAGAATATTCGCACTCTTGATGTCACGGTGTATTATCTTTTGTTTGTTCTGATCCGTGTTGTTGTGAATGTAATTCAAGCCATGTGCGATATCAAGACATATTTTCAAACGTTGAATCCAAGTAAGATTAGTCATTTTTTCACTGTTTCCCAGATAATCCTCAAGACTTCCTTTAGAAGCAAGCTCATAGACAAGGATCATATGATCACGATCTTCGTCACAAAAACCAAGAAGAGAGATTATATTCTCATGTTTACAGCTAGTCAGAATCTCAATTTCTGCCATGAACCCTTGTTCTCCTTCTTGATTGTGAATCCGTTTTATGGCTACCGTGCTTTGTTTCTTGGGAAGATCACATTTATTCACCCCGTCTATTGACGAAGATATACTGCTATCAAAATGTTTGAGTTGTGCCTTGTATACCATACCATATCCACCTGACCCAATGCAATATTTTTCGGCGAATTTCTCTGTTGCCATCTTGATATCATTAAGTCCAATCTTCAAGTGTTCCAAGTTCTTCAGCTGCAACATTGTGTGGACATTCAACATACAACAACAACAACAACAACAACAACAAACCCAAAATCCCGCCGGGGCGGGGTATGGACATTCAACATACAACACTGTACTTAAATAAATAATTGAATGAAAAAAGATTCACAATCTGTGCAAATTTTTGATGTTAATAGAAAAATTAAAGTGATACAACAACACTTTATTCTCAGCAAATGGATTCCGTTAGCTTCGATATCGTTACTGTTTTACGCCTAAAATGACTTGTGATTTGTTACTAGTGTGCAGGTCCATGGTAGTTGGTGCAGATGGTGTTTTGATTTCTGGTTTTGGGTGTTGATTGTGTGGTGTGGAGGTGATCATCTCAATAAATTTGTTAACGGTCGTTTATCATTTTAGAGTGCCAGGGTTATGAATATGAGACATCGAAATGTCTTGTCTAATTTCTTCGTAACAGGGATCAAATGTAAAAGCCCTTAACCACATAAGACCATTCATGTAATTTACTTTTTGTTTATTAATTAGGATGACCAGCTTGAACTAAAACTATAAAAAGTAAATTACCCTCAGGTGATTGGATGATGCACTATCAACTGCACTCCTCGGAAGTTCCTAAAATAATATTTGCAAAAGAATAGGAGATTAGTAGATAAATATAACAGTTATTATCACATAAAGTCGATAAGCGGTTGATTGTCTTACCAGATTTTCATACATTAATTGAAGTTTCAACGCTTTCTCAAGTCCTTTGACAACCTGATCAATATGTGGACGATCTGCTCTATCCACTTTTATGCAGCAATATGCTGTATCTGAGAAGATTCTTAATGCTTCTTGGTCCATCTGATTTCGCAAATGCGGATCGATCATATCCTCCAAATCAGATTTAGCCAGTTGACTTAATAGCCCCTCTGCCAACTCGTATTTGCTTTCATCTTTATCTTCATCTTCGTCTTCATCTCCGTTTTCGTCTTCGTCTTCATCTTCATCGTTTGCGCTCCTTCCGCACAAGACTTCGAATAATACAACACCGAATGAATACACATCTGACTTGTGGGTCACCCCGCCAGTCTTTTCAGATTTTGGGTCCATGTATACATTCTTAACAATATCACGAGTAAGAAGAAGACGGTGCCTCCGAGCTACTGTATTTTTCAATGAAATTTCAAAACCAGATAACTTGGGTTCCCATTTGTCATCTAGTAAAATATTCGAGCTCATGATGTTGCAATGTATGACACTAAAATCTCGTCCAGGATCATAATGGATGTAACTCAATGCATTCGAAACACCAACACATATCTTCAACCTTTGCATCCATGTGAGGTTCGGGTCACTTAGGTATGTTTTGAGACTTCGGTTGGCCTCCTTCTTGTATACGATTATCCTATTGTTCTTGTTCTCATAAAATCCAATAAGGGACACTAGATTCTTATGTTGAAGACTAGAAAGCATCGAAACTTCCGTCCAAAACCTTTTGCTCTCATCTTTTACATATTCTAGATAGAACCTCTTTACAATAATATCGATGAATTGTTCAGAATGTAAGAGACGGCCTTTGTAAATTGTTCCAAGCTTAACTTCTTTGATAATATTCTCAACAGAAAAAATGTTGGTTGCTGAGTTTATATCTTGCCAGCTGAGTTTTAAGTGAGAAAGATCTTTGAGGAAAGAATTTTTCTTTTTGCTGGCATGGGACTCAACATGTGTAGATATGGAGGTCAATGTTCCCTATATGTACCAGAAAAGACAACACTACCATTTACCAAGTGTTCCAAATATGACACGTGTATATATGGAGTTCACTTTTCTAAAATTCTAGTAATAAGTAAATAATTACCTTTTCATGATCGGATGGTGTAACTTCAACTTTTTCCGCAACTATTGAATGTTCCTTTAATATCATAAATAAGCAAATAGTTAAACTTGTGTTAATATTAATATTATCAATAAATAGAGATTATTAGAAAAGAAATATGAAAGAAAAAAACTGTCTTACAACAATTTGATGTTCCATTTGAAGTTTCAACGCGTTCTCAAGTCTTGTGACAACCTCACTTATATCCGGGCGTTGAGATCTTTCTTCATTCAGGCAGTCATATGCTATCTTCGTGAAAACGTTGAATGATTTCGGATCCATTTGATTCCATAGAACTGGATCAATTATTTCATCTAGTATTTTCTTTTTATAATGGAAAATGGCCGGTGGACCCAAATACTTATTATCTTGGCCGTCACTTATTGATGTCCTACCACACAATAGTTCAAACAACACTATCCCAAAGGAGTAGATATCTGACTTGTGATTCACACTTTTAGTCTCAATATATGTTGGGTCTCCATACCCTGTCACAGTAACAACTCTATTAGTATGAAATGAATGGTGCCTTTCAGATGCTTCAATCTTCATGGAACATTCAAAATCAGATAACTTAGGTTCCCAATCATCATTTAATAGAACTGTGTCACTGCATATGAACCGGTGTATTACGCTGAAATCGCGTGGCTCGTCATAATGAATGTAGCTCAATGCGTGCGCAATACCGACAGATATCTCCAATCTTCGCACCCATGTCAACCTCGTGTCACTTAGATAGTTATCTAGACTTGCCCTGGTCTCAAGCTTGATAATGATGATCTTCTCATCATTCTCATCACAAAACCCAACAAGAGAAACCAGATTCTTATGCTTGAGACTTGACAGCATCGAAATCTCCGTCCAAAACATCTGTTCAATTTCATCGTCTTTATTAAACCTCAGAGCAAGGATATCAATAAACTCACCGGACCACAAGAGCTGTCCCCTGTAATACTTTCCAAATCCACTTCTGCCGTTGACATTTCCGTCAGCAAAGTTGTTGGTGGCTATCAGGATACTTTCAAGGGGGACTTTAAGGTGAGCAAATTCTTTAAACATTATCTGTTAATCAAGTAAAATATGAGTTAGAAAAAGGGAGTATAATAATGCGTACAAAGTGTTTGATAAAATTCCTGAACCATGTCTAAGACATGTTAGGTATAATATCTTGTAGTTTATAACAGTTATTACGTTTGTGGATAGTAATTTATATAACATTCTTTAGAAGTTTAGGAAGTGAATGGTCTTATTAAGTTTTATTGTTTTGGTGAGTGACTTCATGTTGATATCTGGTCTTGGTTAATGTAGTCAATATTTGCTCCTAAGGTGTTTTTTAAAGCATTTGGTCCTGAATCAGAAGGTGTAAGTATGGACTACATGGGCGATACTTTGTCTAAATGATGCAGTTTTGATGAGAATTGTCTTGTTTGGTTCCCTCATTGCATTCGAAGATGTGTTTTGTCTTGTGGTTAACTACATAAGATAAGTTCATTAAGTGGTATTTAGAAAAACTATGGTTTTTCCTTTGCCATCTTATCTTGTAGCGAAATATCGAAATCTGTTTAGTTTGAGTAATCTTTCTGTAGACTTTTTGAAATCAAATGATTATGCTATTGCTGCATTCATTCAAAAGCGTATGAGAAAGGGACCAATTGAAGGACTATATATGGAAAGCCTGGATAAGTGACAAGGCAATGTTTCAAAGAAGATCAATAATCCCAAAAACTCAACTGATAACTGCTTATATAATACAGTAAAAGAATAAACGCTGAAATTAGAAGGTTGTTACCCACTTGACCCGTACCATTGTTTCAACTTTCAAAGTAGATCAGCAATCCCAAAAGGTTGTTACCCATAAGGAGTTCGGGTGCGTGTTGAGTTTAGATGTCATAAGTTATTTCATTGAGTATTCTTTTTTGAAACTAATATGTGTTTTATATTTTCCGTTTATGCCTCTGTTAGGCGGAATAAAGAGGCCAAGGGATCATATTAAATAAGTATACTGACAAAACTGAAGGCTAAGATAACCAAGGTCAAAAGGATTATTATGGGTAATATTAAAAAGGTAGTAGTTTAGTTTTCGTGATGTTTTTTTTATTGGCAATCATTTAGCTACCTTTTTTGTCCTTTTAACATGTCAATTTTTGGTGTTTCATGGTGCTTATGGGATATTAATGTTGCTTATTTTGGCTGAGATTACTAGGTGTGTTGTGTTTAATCTCTTTTAGAAAGTTTTATTCACTAAATCAAGTCTTAACCAGTGACCTAATCGACCTTTTTTCTTATCAGTTATTCATTTTTTATCGCCACATAGAAAGTAAATGAGTCGAACCCCGTATAAGGGAAGTTGCTTCTCTTCCAGTCAATGCGTCATAAGTCTGTTAATATTTGTGGTTTTCTTTCGTAGATAAATTTGAAATGGGAAAATACTTGAAGATTAGAGTCCGTAAAAGTTTAAGTTTCGAGGTTAAAGACACAAACAAAAAAAGGATGGACAACTCATATGTAGCTATATGTAATTTTGAAGAGAATTAGTTTTGATCTGCAGCTTGAACATTTGTGTGTATCGTAATGAACTTGCTAAACTACAGGTAGATTTTATAACTGTACTACTTTTAAAATTTTGATTTTACATTGTAACTCAGCTATCCCCTGGTTTCTAATTTTAATCGTCTACCAGGGACACACTCCCCCAGTTTCATATAAAGGTTTGCAAGACATCCTATCAAAATCTCGGTTGAGTGGTCATAGTTCACAAATGTTTGCAGACATCAACAAGTACTTTTACTATACCACTCGAAACCCGGTTCGACCCGGCTGGTTCGACTGGTCAAACCGGTTCCGGCTTAGATAACGGGTCAAAAGAAACCGGTTTTTAAGAATTCAAAACCCGGTGTGACCCGCCGGGTTTTACCTGTTTCTATAATTCCGACTGGGTTTGTCATTAAACCGGTTTTTACAAGTTTGTAAAGGCTTTAAAAGCTGTTTAGACAGGTTTTTATGGTGTTTTAGATACTTTCTATATGCTATTTGGACAGCTGAAAGATGGGCTATTTGAACAGGATTATATGCTGTTTTAACAGATTTTATAAACTGTTTGGACATAGCCTTTACATGGCTATTTGGAAACAAGTTATTGCAGCAATTACATGCTATTTTTTTAATTTTTTTTTACAAGCAATTACATATTTTTATGTTGTTTTTAGCAGCAATTACAGCTTTTATATGCTGTTCCAACACAGTTTTTTACAGCAACCATGTTTTTTCTTGCAGCAATTACATGTTTGTATGCTGTTTGGACATCAGAAAGTTGGATGTTTGATCAGGTATATATGCTAAAATCTTAGAACAGTTCCCAAGAGTTAAAACTCTAAATGAGACTATAAGTGTGTTAAACAGAGCATGAGCATGATATTATACTCTTTGATTCAGGATATTCTCTGCAAGTCGAATGATCTAATTGTGAAACTCATCAGAGGCTAATAAGGTACTAGGAGTTTTATTTACCTCATTTTGATGTTCCAGTTGAAGTTCCAACGCTTTCTCAAGTCTTGTGACAATCTCATCAATATTTGGGCGCTGCGATCGTTCTTCGTTCAAGCAATCATACGCTGTTTCCGCGAAAATGTCGAATGACTGCGAGTCCATTTGATTCAACAGATCCCAATCAATTATTCCATCGAGTTTCTTCTCCCTATAGTGAGCAACGGCCACCGAAGCCAAGTACTTATTATCTTGGTCGTCGTCGATTACTGCTTTCCTACCACACAATAGTTCAAACATTACTATCCCAAAGGAGTAAATATCTGACTTGTGGCTTACATTGTTAGTCTCTATATATGTCGGGTCTGTATACCGCTCGATATCCCAAACTTTATTAACATGGAATGAATGATGCCTCCTGGATGCTTCAATCTTCATGGAAAGTCTAAATTCAGATAACTTGGGTTCAAAGTTATCATTTATTAGAACTGTCTCACTGTCGATGTTTCTATGTATAACGGTAAAATCGCGGTGCTCGTCATAATGTATGTAGCTCAATGCATGCGCAAGACCGACACATATCTCCAATCTTCGGACCCATGTCAACCAAATCGAGTCACTTAGATACTGGTTGAGACTTAACCTGGTCTCACGCCTTTAAATGATGATTTTTTCCTCATTCTCATCACAAAACCCAACTAATGAAACCAGATTTTTGTGCTTGAGACTGGAAAGCAATGAAATCTCCATCCAAAATTGTTGTTCTTTTTCATCCCATTCTTTATTCCACCTCTGCGCATGGATTTCAATCAACTCACCGGACCACAAGAGTTGTCCCTCATAATGATTTCCAAAATCAGCTTCGCCAATGGAATTTTCTTCAGCGAAGTTGTTGGTGGCGGATCTTACATCTTCAAGGGGGATTTTTAAGTGAGCAAAGTCGTCATGATTGACTGAAGACATTATTATGTGTATCTGTTTGTTTATCTGAACAAAAAAGGGTGTGTGGGTTGTTACAAAAAGAATCGAATGAGTGTTTGGGTAATATACATAAAAATCTGATCGGTGGTTTGGGTTACAAAATGAGGCTAATTGAAGGAGATCTGAAAGATATACACAGAGAGTAGTAGTGGGTGGACTGGTAGTCAATAGTCAAAAAGGAGTGAGGTAGGTGGTGGTGATATACAAATGTTTTAGCATGCGTTTGTGGTTGTGGATGAGTAATCTATATGTCTGCATAATTCTGTTCTATTATTATTAAAAGACTATATTGACTTCTGCATTTGTATTGGAAACTTACTTTATTTGTTATACTAGTATCTACTCGGTGGAAAGAGTAAAAAAAAGAATTTTGCTAGACGCACAAAGGATCTTCCACAAAAACAATCAATACGCTGAGGTGTCAGCGAGGGATTGGTTTTTTTGTGGGATCCACTTCCCACAAAAACCAATCCTTCGCTGACATCTCAGCGTGTGGATTGTTTTTGTAAGAGATACTTTGTGGATGTATCATTGCTAAAAAAAAAGGTGTTGAACTGTTGATACTCACACCACAACTTTTTATATTTTCATCCTAATCTGTGCAATACAGTGTTGTACGGTGTGCTATACTGCTTGTACAAAATGGTGTAACTATCAAATAAAATGGTATGAGTATAACACCCAAAAACAAATGGTTTTCAACTTGCGTATGTATTACTCTTACTTTGAAAATAAAACATCACTAATAGCAAGTATCAACATCTTGACAAAAATTTATGAAAGATGATGATAGTAGCATTCTTTGTTTACACAAATAAAGCGAATGATAAATTAAATTAAATTTGAAAAAAAAAAAAAAAAAAAAAAAACCTACAATACTCTTTTAAATATTGCATTTGAACTACAATCTCGAACACAACAAAAAATATGCATAAACGATGTAAACTATGTATGAAAGGGGATGTAGCATGTGTTTTAAACAAAAGCTATTGGTAACGTGTGTATAGTTGACCATTGGTAGGTTGTTGTTTCTTCAACTTTCAAGTAAGGAGATGAATACTTTTTTAGCGCTGCAACATGAAAATGAACGACATTTTACACATAAATGTAGATAAATAATTCAAAATTCAAGAAGATAAAATTTGTGAGAAAATGATATTAAAATATGAAGCATTTTACATACAAATGTAGATAAATAATTCAAAGTTCCACAAGATGTAAAGAGAAAAAAATGTGAAAAAATTGGTATTGTTATATTCACAAAAGTTTACAAAAGTTTTCACAAAATGATGTGGCATGATAAATCTAACTTAAAACATCCCTTATTTTTGTTAATTGCCCAATAGATGTAATCATTACAACTTACAATGACACATCATTTAGTAAAATGTTTTTATTAAATTTATATGGATGTATTATTTCTCGAAACTTAAAAGTAATTGAAATAGAAGCCAAAGTACATACATTTAGAGCACCATGCGCTCGAGCCATAGACTCGTGTTGTTAGATAAAAGTGTTGCTAACTTATCACTTTTTCATATAAATTAACACAAACATCATCATTCAATAACTCAAGTTATTGGGACACATGGACCACACAGCTTTTAATTTTTATCATTTATCTAACAAAACAACACATTTCATTAAATTAAAAAAACAATACAATAAACATATATATCCATTAAAAAAATATAGTTTAGTGATTAATGTTCGATAGATGATCAACAATATCTTGTTTGGAGAATTGTTGAGAGTGCAACCTAAATCCTACATCATTGAATATGTGATCTGAAATTTAGCAAGCTTGGTTGGTTACTTTCCCTTTTTATATTATCAATTGGTTTAAAACGAAGCCCAATTGGGCTTATATGTACTAAGATATTAATTAAACAAGTGTTTAATACCCGCCCGCTCAGCTGCAGGAGTTTTCCGATACCGTGTTTTGTGACTGTTAATTGCGATACTTTTATACTACAGTCCAGCTGCCATTTCAATATCCAAACGCATCGATTTAAGCCCTCGTTTCAACATCCAAAATCCACCCATTTAAGCCGGCAACCGCACCCATTTCAGTCCCATTTCAGCAGCCAAATGCACCCACTTCAACCGCTGTTTCAGCATCCATATCCATCCTTTTCACCCCGTGTTGCACCACCTGAACATCTCCATTTCAGCCCCCAATAATCGACCTGCAGTTAGGCAGCAGCGGATTATAAGTTAGCGGCGTTCCATAAAATCGTTATAGTTGCATTTAAAATTGAGCCATGAACTAATGCATATTATGGATTAAAGATTGAAGGTATTACTATATATGGACCTAGCACCATGAGCTTATGACCTGTTGGTTTATATGTATACAATTTATAAAAAAAAAAGGGAAAAAACTTACTTGTCGCCAGCTGATGTGGCCAAAGGTCATAGTAGCAAACATTTGTGTTTAGTACCATTTGCGTTTAAGGGGCTTGACGAATATAAAATTGTACATGGCATTTGGCTATACCTTGAGACACCTCTGCCAGTCGCCTTTTGCAACTTGCATAGCGGGGCCGATCGTTCCTGGCATCAGCCGTAGGACTTTGAAGACATATTCCAAAGTAACTGTTCATAGGCGCCGAAGAAGTTGCAACAACTCTGCGCGTGCTACCAGTTTGGAAATCAAGAACCACCGGTCCAGGACCTGTATGTATTCCTAATGTCAGCATACAGCAGAACACAAAAATGGGTAATTGACAGTGGGCAATATAGTCGCAACCTTATAAGAAAAGATATTCTGAAGAAGTGTTGTGGCATCAAGTTCGTTGTTGCCTTGAATCAACTTGTTGACAATAACAGGTACCTCCGACCGTCCACCTGATGTCAACATGTGGCTGACCAAGAGTAAGTACCAACGTTTCCAACATCGCACGCTGACACTTACACCCACATGTTCATACCTGTGGTGGATAAGCATGGTCAATGTGTTCATCGGTCCCCAAACCTGCCCGATCTCTTTGTCCTGTGTCAAACAGAGAAACTATTAGTAACAACCGCAAGTAGACTGAACCAAGAAGATGATGTACAGAAGGACCACAAAAGTAAAAGATAACGTACACGAACTTCCAACGTCGGACTGATAGGCCCCCCCTCAACAAATATTGGTTGCATAACTCCTGCAAGGGTGATTACCTGATCCAGGAACACCATTCGGACAATAAGTATAACCAACATAGCAGTATAGCACTTTTCCAGATAAATATGCCTTGATAATGAAAAAGAACATGTGGTAAGAAATATATCGGTCCATTTTAAAACGTTGATCAGCTAAAATCACCGGTAGATAAAAGAATGATGGTGACTAAAATAATACCCAAATACTAAGAATTGTGACAAAAAATTGCAAGATAAAAGCTGAGCAACTTACATTAGCAGGACCGGATTCAACCGGCAAAAAATGTACTAATAATACGGGGACCTGATTACGCAGGTACTAACAAATTATCTTGCCTTGGGGCATGGACCTGCTACGTTGATTGTTTCCAACCGAACGATTACGAACACTTGTAACAACAGCAGACTGGAAAGAATTAGTGTCGCCTAAACCATTGTCAAGATCTTGTATACAGTAATCTATTAATGTAAAAACTGATAAGTAGGCCTGCGTCGAGTGCTGAACAATATCGTGCGACAGTGGTAGATGGGACACAGAATACTTCCCTATGTTTCGTTGGCATCTGTAACAACACGTTCCAAAGAAAACACTAAGACTCAAACCATGATTTATATCTTATACCAACAATGTAAAAAAAACTCTAAAGATACCAAACCGTATTGTGCTACAGTAAGTTTATGACTACAATAACATAACATATATCACAAAACCGAATATAAAACCATCAAATATAGTTAACCCAAAGGAGATTATAATAATATAAGTTGGTTCTACTGTTATTTGAGCAGTATCAGCAGCTAAAACATCTTTTTTTTGTACCTTTATGTATGAAACGAATGATGTTTCATATCAACCCACTATGTTTTATCCGGGTCCCAAAATATACCCATGTTAACCCATTACCCAACTGGCCACCTACGGCTCCGTTTGCCGTATAATTTTTTTTTTTTTAATTTTGTATATCACATAATTACTTCTAAAATGCAATGCCACACACCCTTCATTTCTAAAGAAAGGGTACTTGAAAGGGTAGTTGGGTGGCAGCTGATTTATTATTGTGTAAAAGAGTATTAGAGCGCTGGGGATATTTATAGTGTGTACTGTTAAAGAACATGAAACAACTACCTGCTCGCCTATGTAAGATACAGCATAAAACCAATCATTCAAGACAGGTGAAACACGTGATTGAAACTAATTTCCCTGGTCCGCATCTCCTGAGCCCACAACCACTTCATTTCCTCCCTTTACTTCGGCAATTCACACACCTGTGGTAAACACTAATTATTTGACAAATAACATGTGTCGATAAAAAGTGATAAATTTACAATGTAATAGAAAAGTACGTGACGTTGCCAAACCTAATAGAAGATTTATCAAGAAGCGCTATTTGTGGCATACGAAAAGTGAGTGATTTATCTTGAGTTGTTTTACATATGGCTCCCTGCACCGTGGCCCCGCCAAAAGCTTACCACACCACAAACTTATAACAAAGATAAATCACTTACTTTTCGTATGCCTTTTGACCGAAAACTATTAGACACAAAATTACATTATTGATTGCAAAATATGAGGCTCGGATATGCAACTATGGGATCGTCACGAAACACACCGTGGGTCGCATCCACTTTACGAATGTGGATGCCCGCCAAGATCACGGGTCTCGGTAAACCATGTTCCAAAGGAATATAAGTGCAAAAATCATCATCGCCTATTATTGATATAAGATATAATGGAGCGAGCATGCTCGATAGGCTAACATCCAAAAAGTCGGATACGTTCACCATGGTCGCAAACCCGACGGTTTGCCACGCCAAGCGAACGACCACGACTTTGGTCGACCAATTTTAGATTAATCATAGCCCCTATAATCAATATCATTATCATGGTAAGAATCGAAGAAAGTGGATACATCCGGCATGGCGCAAACCTAATGATTTGCCTTGCCAAGGTGCGAATGATCACACCTTTAATGGTCCATCCTACATTTATCACAACCTCCTATAATCAGTCACCGATAACCTATGGTTACAAAATGAAAGCAATAGAAGTGTCTACACAGTCGGTTAGAACAAACGTGCATATATCTTACTCATGTTGGGCCAATCTGCAAAACAGACAGGCCAAGAACGAAGCCCAAACGAATAGTTTAAGATTATTTTAGATTCATCATAGCCTATATAACCTCGATGATTTACCACGCCATGAAGCAAACTATCACAACTTTAGTCAACCAATTCTAGATTCATCACACCGCTATAATCAATATCATCATAATGGTAAGAATCAAAGAAAGTGGATATATCCGGCATGGCCGCAAACCTAACGGTTTGCCTTGCCAAAGCGCGAATAATCACACCTTCAATCGATGGGTTTCGATTTATGACAGCCCCATATAACCAACTACCAATAGCTGTGGTCACAAAACCAAATTAAGGACAATAAGCTACCAACCTTCACTGTCATTACTTTACATCGGAAAACCACATCGACGTACCAAGAAAACACAACTTCCATTTCAACAATGCCACGAACAATGGCTACTAAAATCACCATTTCATCAAGCTATTCATAAACCTTTATCCACCCCAACACCTAAAACATTAAAATCCAATCTTCAATTATACCAACCAAAAAAACATAACTCTTAAAACGCAACAAACACTAAAAACACATAAAATCCACCAAAAATGAGGTGCATTTCTTGATTTGTGTGGGAGTTGTTTGATGATAATAGCTTATGGGAAAAGAAGTTGGTGTGACTCTTATCCTTGTGGTAATCAAATAAACGCAAGGAATGGGCTCGAAACGAAATGGCCCAAATAGGAAAACATTACACCACTGAGCCCAAACACGGAGGAATAAAATAAGTGAAAACGCCTCCTATTATGGTACGTTTGATACAGAGAATTTCAGAGAAATAAAATGAAGCAGATAATAGAATTTCAGGGAAATGAATTAGTTGAGAGATTTATGAAATTCCGTCGTTTGGTAACGAGAGAGAATTGACCTCAGAGAATTTAAATTTTTTTGTGTTAGTTAAAATAAATGAAATAATATATAAAAGACAACACATATAAATTGAAATATTAATTTTGCATTCAATACAAAAATATAAAACAAATAAAAATAACAAAAATCTATTTCATTACAAATGAATAAAAAAGATTTACAACAATAGTTTGAGTCATTATTTAAACCATTTCCATGGCTAAAGTAATTTGCTATAAAAAAGTGTATCTTACATTTGTTTTAGTGCACAGTTACGTCACGTTCTAAACAAAACAGGAGGAAACCCATTTCCACTCAAGATGAGATGGAAAAGACAATAAAAAAAAATACACTACAGAGAATTGGGAAGGAAATTTAAATCTCCGTTTTTTTTTTTTCTTTTTTTTCCATGACATACTAAACAAAGGAATTGATGACAATTCTATTTCTCTGTCTCTTTTTCTCCTTACCAAACACACCCTTAGCGTTTATAGTAATTTTTAAAATATATTTTATTTTCCTTTCTCATTGTAGAGTGTTCAAATCAATCACAAATTGGTAAAAAGATATTCTTAAAATATTCATAAAAAGGTGTGAATTGATGGAACACTTTGACTCGGAGGTTTTTTGGCACCAGTCATTATCCATCCCACAAATAATAGTTCTGGTAATTCTCTTGACCTTGTGGGGTACCAACTGGAGTGAGCAAGAGACGAGACTTGAACCTTTGACATTTTATCCACAAAATCTCTCCAGTGGTCCTATGAGTTTTTTTAAGATGGGTACCAAATGAACCAAGACGTTTGCTTGATATTCTTAAAATATCAAAAACAGTTTTTATATGTAAACGATTTAAAAATAATTTAATTTATATACCTATAAGACAATTTGTAAAAAAAATGTGTTAATAAACCATTCAAATCATTCTAACAAAAGATATTTGTCCCATATGAACCCAAGACTATTGATAACAAAAATTACGAGATTACTTCAAAATCCAAATTGTTAAGGGGGGGAGATGTTTATAGGACAGGCGTATAATGCTACTTTTCATGCCTGTCCATCATGCCTAAAATCTTACCATCTCCCTTCTCTTATGAGTTTATCCTACTTTTCATTTACAGCACCTAAGGATTTATTTAGGGATATTATGGAAAAAACTTAATTGTATCGGGAGGTGCCGTAGGTATGTATCTTTTTCTATTCCATCTTCCTTTATTTTGAATTTTTTTGTTTATGGGTACCGTGGAACAGTTACCTAGGCGAAATAGTTGGAAATGTTATGGCCATCGATACCTTGTCCAATCGTATGAAGTTATGTAAAAACGAAAATATTTGATTGTCACATACTCATATTCTAATGCTTATCTCTGTCACTACGTTAATCTTCATCGGAATACCTTAGATTACTCCATGTTTTATTTGGCATGATCAAATTGACCACTTGTGTTCTGTAACTCGTTTAAATTTGAGGAATTTGATATGATTACCACTTTTGCTCGAGTATGGAGTTAAAAATATTATATTTCAGTTATTCTGAAAATATATATAATGCTTCTAGAGTGTATGTCCGAGATAGGTGTAGGTTAAGTAATGAGTCAACCTTCCTTTGTTGTGGAACTTTTTGATTTTTTTTTTCCCTTTTGAATAATTGGTTCTCTTCTCACACAAAAACTCGCTTTTATCTGATCATTAGCCTTAACATAATAATTTAATTATTGCTAAACAAAATGATTTAGGATTTTGAAACACTTTGGATGACTTGCATCTAATCAAACTATTATTAAACTTGACCCATTGGAGATATGATATTACCAAAATCACCCAACTTCTAAGTAAATGGGTCAAAATTTCTCGCCATAAACTTTGACTTTGGATCAAAATTTCTATAAAATTACGTGAAAGTGAAGTATTTGTTACTTTGTAAATACTGTACAGGAGGCTCGAGAGTAACACGTGTTGTGCTAAATGATACACAGGAAGCATGAGAGGAGTTGATTATAGTTCTTGTTTCTTCGTCATGTGTTATTGTATCATTAGTATTTAAAAAAAAAGACTTTTAGGTAGTGTTTGATAATGACTTAAAGAGTCTTAATTGTAAAATAGCTAAGTTAATTAAGTCACTAATTGAGTGTTTGTTTGGTGCTTAATTTAAATGGATGACTTCCTAGAAAAAACCATGAGAGTGAGGGTCTCTATATTAAGTCATCACTTTTATCATACATTTACATATTTACCCTTCCACTTCTTAACATTTAATCAACACTTATTTCAAATAAAAGGGTATAACAATAATTTTTATAATTCAGACACTTTATTCAGCACACAAAACAAACAACCATTTATTCATCTACTAACAGACAACATATATCTAGACAGACACTTTAATTTAATATGACTTAATATAAAAATACTAAACAAACAGACCCTAACCTCCTTATAAAGACCTTCTAACAAAATCACGGGTCTAAGTAAGTTTTTTTTGCACACTCAAATGCATATAGACCCGTTCATTTGATAAGAACACATCTTTAAGATAAAAATTGCATCTAGACCGGGTGGTATTGCATCCACCGGCCTATATATTTAACAAATAGACCGGCCCGCTACATATAAAGCCGGCCCAAAAGTACAGTTTAATTTTTTCACTTATTTTGGGCGGTAGTTTTACCTCTCACTTTTTCAATCACACTCAAAACTCTCATTCCAAAATCCAAACTTGTTGAGCACAATTATAGATCCAATCCTTCAAGAATCAGGTATGTAACATTGCTTCTATTATCAACTGGATTTGTTCTTCAGTGTTAGATCTCAGAACTTGATTACTACAAAGATCTTTATTAGGGTTCATCACAACCTTTGATTTTGGTCAAATTGGTTCTTATATCATGTGGGTATATGTTTATTTATGCTTTTTAGTTGCTTAATTTTTCATATCAGAAATCAATATAAGTTGAAAAAATAGCTTTGTTAGGATAGGTTATAAGAATTGGGGTTTTTTAGTTTAGTGTTTTTGTATGTTTAAATTTTTGATATTTTATAATTAAGTAAGTTTTTTTTTTTTTTTTTGTTATACATGACTTATGCTTGGATATTGATAGATGCAGTAGGTGGTCGATATGAACTTACCACTAACTTGGTTGTGATGATTTTTTATGTACATACGGAGATAGTGAGCCAACAGATTGCAAGGTCACTACTTATTTAATGTTTGTAACTTGTAACGTATGGATTATATTAGTCTGCAAAATATTTTTATTAACGATTTCATAAGCAATCCTTTTGGAGTTTGTTGGTGTTGTTTCTATTCGCGTCGAAAATTCACTAATCTAAACACCCTATCATTATTTTTACTGAACCATGTAATTTGTTGATTGACCTTTTTGGTACTTTATGTTATAGGCATGGACTTAGAATGATGCAGAGCCGATGGTCCAGAGTTCGTGACTCAATGTCCAATCAGACCAGGCGACTTGTACACATAAGTTCATCATACAAGACCAGAAAGGCATGTTGTGGTGGCATGCACATAGCCGATGGTTAAGAGCCACTGTCTATGGTGCATTTGTTATCTGTCCCAAGTTGAGTGTTCATACCCTTTTCCTAAGCCAAAACTAGAACTCACAATCGTTTTAGGTACGATAAATTATACATCGAAATAATTAGTATCCTGCAACAAGAAGGTCAGTGTATGTATCATTCAACTTTCATATAGTACGTACTAATCGCTGGATGGTCAATCAGGTTGTCGGGTCAGGTTAGAGGCTTATCGGGTCGGTTCTATCGGGTTTTGAAAAAATAAAAACTAACCCACAACCGTCCAGTGGTAAAGAAGGAAGCTGATGCAAATTCAAATGATGGAGATTTTTGCGTTCTGTTGTTCCGCTCACTCATTAGTGCCGACAAACCAGTTATCCCTCCATCCGTTTAGCTTTATAATTTCTTTACTTTTTTGACACATGCTTTCATATGTGTGTGAAATTGTTCAAGATTGTAACTGAACCTCAAATCGAAGCCCAAGAGATAAAAATACTTTTGAAGTCTTTAGAATTAATCATTTTAGAAGTCGATACTTTCAATCGTGCAAAACTTTGGGCCTACAGAAGCTATAAAGATATTTGCTCTAGAAATAGTCACATACATTTCTTGTTTTTAATTACACGAGACAAATTTAAAATGTTATTGGGATATTACAAAGTTGTTGTTTGTAGTTGTTCCTTTTTAATATTTAAAAAAAAACTGCCATTAATCCCTGATATCATTATTAAAAGCATTTTAAATCTGCATTTACGCATCTGGGATCTCCTAACGGTATCCAAATGTTTTGAAAAACTTATGTAGGAAATGGACTTCATAAAACAAGGGAGCTTTACTGCTGAGGAGCTTGATGCTTTAGTGTCCGTGCTGAAATTAGCAGGAAGTGGACAGAGTAGGATTGCGGATAGGAGAGGGAAACCGCTCCTACACCGTCCATGGATAAGTCAATCACCAGTCTAGAGGGGATGGGGTAAAGATCTATGGACTCAAGGAGCCTAAAATAGAGGACTCAAAATCTGAGATATCATGGGAAAACATTGCTGGGTATACTCAGCAGAAAAGGTCTGAAACTTTAATAAGTTCATATATTTACCTATTACAGTTATCAAATGGACAAGCCATCAATGGAAGATAAGGGTATGTTTTTTGACCGTCTGATTGAAGCTGTTTTGTCAATACCATCAGAGGGAGCTGCAAAGAAGTCCCAAAAGTCGGTTGCTGTTTCTGAACTCAGCAAGGCGCCAAAGGTAGACACCGGCTCCTTGAGAATGTGCCTAAAAGCTAAAGCTGAGGCCGAGGGCCATGCCCTCCGCAGATTGAGAATGTGCCTACGCGATGTTTGCAACCGGTAAGCTTTTCCTCGTTGTTTTGAATCTTTTCTACTGTGACTGCTATCCATACACTAGATGATAACGATTTCCCTGACACAATTTATCATCATCATCAATGTAATGACATGCAAAATATTCAGAAGTAAGCACATGCATGATTTAATGAGATTACCATGCTGTATTCTAAAAATAACAACCCATAACAATCAAAATTTTAGCATCACATTTAATTTGGAACATGTTATTGGGAATATAGAATTAAGTATGTTCTAGATACATTTATGGCATTCTGAATTGGAGTCTGATTCTTCTATGGCATTCTGAGTGGTGTCAAAAGTATTTTGGGGCTATCTTCTTGAGACAGAGAAAATGATGTCCAAGGCAGGAACCTAATCCACATATGGAGGCAGGAACCTAATCCACGTTCAGATGACATATTTAGTTCACAAAGTACTCTTTTGTTTCATTATGGTACTAATGTTAACGGAGGCATGCTCACTCCATTTGCACTGTTAAGTTCAATCCAAAAGAAATGGATATTGCAGCTTCCTGTGATACCATTTGTATACACACATCCAAATATAATGCGTTTGGGGTATAGTTTGTCATCTTTATGAATGGCATCAGGACTCATATTCTATGGGTCGAGTGCTTACCAAGCTGGTGGTCCACCCTTTCAATAAGAAAGCTTCCAAGTTACCGATAACCTATAGCTTAGCAGAACATTTGCTTATGTTATAACTTACATCCCACTCTGCATTGACTTTTTTCTATTTCAGACGTCATTTGACTCTCATGTAGCATGTAGCCTGTCAATTGTAGCTATCAACGTTGTCCATTCAGGAAATATCATATTGCTACTTATTCACTAGAATTGTTTTTTCTGGTGCAGGGTTTTATATGACAAGCGCTTTAGTGCCTTTCACTATCCTGTGTTGGAAGAAGATGCCCCAGACTATCATGCAGTTATAGCCAATCAAGCAGTAAATTGTTTGTCTCAAATGAACTCTAGTTCATCATTATTAAAGGGATGTTGCAGTATGTCGTTGCAATGTCCATGTTTCTTTGTATTGGTTTGTAATTCTTAAAAAAAATTTCTTTGTTTGGTTTATAATTCTTGAACGATTATGTATGTTTCTTTGCATTTGCCTATTCCGAGCGTAAATATAGATATATTCAATAAGCAATCCCGAACAACCTTTATATGTGGTATTAATAAGCAATCCAAACAACCCTTTTTATAAGCATTTTCAGTTAAAAAATTGCTTGTACTGAGGGCTGAATAAAATTGCTTATTGAATCTGCATATAATAGGTTGTTTGGGATTGGATTTTTTTTTAATAAAATTCACATTTAGACCGGTTATTAAAAGTATATATTAAAACACAAATAAAACGCTGCCGTTTTACCTACTTTGCTACAGTACAGCTACAATAGCTACGAGATTGGACCGGTCACTTTCAAGACGTCGCGTTTGGGCGGGTCGCTACAAGACGGGAAAAAAAAGTTTATAAAATCTTTATAAAAAAGGTTTATAAGAAATTTATAAAATTTTTATAAAAAAGGTTTATAAAAATTGATAAAAAAGTTTAAAAAGTTTATAAAAAGTTTATAAAAATTTGTAAAAAGGTTTATAAAAATTTATAAAAAAGTTTATAAAAGTTTATAAAAATTTATAAGATATTTATAAACAATTTATAAAAAGGTTTATAAAGAATTTATAAAATGGTTTATAAAAGTTTATAAAAAAGTTTATAAAAAGTTTATAAAAAAAGTTTATAAAAAATTATAAAAATTTATAAGAAATTTATATAAAAAACGCAATTTTTTTAAATCGAAAAACTTTTTAAAAAACCCAATATATATTTTAAGAAAAAAAATAACACAAAAATATTACAAATACACAATAAAAAAAACATAACGTAAAAAACTGCACAAATGTATTTTAACAAAAGTACTTTGGTTAAAGCTCTTCTTCAATAATACACAAAACAAAAACAAAAAAAACAAAAAAAAGACAAAAAAAACAAAAAAAACAAAAAAAAAATAAATGAATAAAAGTAAGGAAACCAATCATTGAGCCAATGATCGGCCAATAATTGGTCTACATGAGGTGAATGGGAAGGAAATATTGGGGTGCAAGATTAGATTGTCCCTTTGTTTATTGGTACCATCAAATTTACAAGTAATACTGTCTTATTTTTATTTTTTATACTGTAATTTTTCTTTACTTTATAATTTCGTTAAATTATAAAATTACGAAATAGAAAATACATAATATAAATATAAAGATTGACAAGTTAAAGTAGTAAAAAATAAAAAAATGCGGAGCACAACATCATAAATAATTGTTTTTTTTTTTGTTAATAAAATGGCTAAAACTGCCGAAAAAAATAGGGAGCATAAAATATAAGGGTCGGACTGCTACAGTACGTTGCATTTTGGGCAAGGCTGCTACAGTACGCAAAAAAAAAAAAAAAATAAAATAAATCGGCTAAAAAATTCACCCGCCCGCAACGCGGCGGACCAATGCCAGTCTCGTAATGATAACAACCGGTCCTAATAGTACTTTTTATATGACTTTACCAACCGGTCTATATGACTTTACCAACAGGGCTTAATAAAACTCTTTTAGACCGGTGTTTCAACCGGTCTAAATGGCTTTTATCTTTTGGACCTCCCCCTTTTAGACCGGTTGGGTAACCGGTCTAAAAGCTCTTTTTTGTAGTAGTTGTTCAGACATAATAAGGAATTTTTTATTTGACAACTATTGTATTCTCGTTTTGTGATACTAAAATTAAATTTATTATTATAAATGAAGTACTCATAAATCCTTGAAAAGTGTGACAACTCGCAATTTCGTGTCACTTCTCAAGTTCACTATTTCAAAGATTTATCGTAAACTAGGTTTGCGTGTTCCAAATTGCGTAACCTAAATGGTTTAGCTGCTAATTCATGATCATATCATCACGGAAATTTCATATAGACTAAGTTTAGTCTACATTTCATTAACATCAATTTCATCATGTTAGTTCATTCATGAATTTGCATTTCACATTAAACGCGTAAATTTTATAAACGCTATCGCGTAAGTTATTATTTTGAACATTTAATCCGATACTTCCAAAAATGATCCCGATATATTTTTATACTTGCATTTAGTTTATAAATATAATATTTTGAGTTTACCTAGTGTTCTAAATTTATTTTGTATATAAATTGTTAAATTTATATTATTACGACGCTTTTTTTAAAAACTACACGATAAATATTTATTCACTCAAATTTTACAAGAAATGTATTTTTACAATTTAAATGATCTCAATATACTTTACTTTGATCCATTAAAGTTTACTTTTAGCTAAAACTACCTTAAATACTACCCTAATTTCACAAGTATATACAAGTTACCTTCACTTAATTTCTTTTACATACACATTTACATTTTCCACACAAAAACTCACAAGTCACAAAAGCACCCTTTTAGTTATTATCTTGCAACACTTAATATAATATCAAGCCTACAAATGTTGACTCCTACTTTATGTAATAAACAAAACGCATCCATGTTGTTTCTTGCAACATGTAAGCAAAACAAATAAATGTATCATTTTGTCACAAGAAGATAAACGCACCTTTGGTCATTATATATAATGTATAAATTGTGGCAATATATATGTTAAAACAATGACATGGTCCCTTCCTTTTGGCTTCTTGTCACACGAAAACCACACCAATACTTCACTCAATCTCAACTTGGTAGCTAAACAAGTACATTTGTACTAGATAAATTAGAACTTAAAACTTCTCCTTTTTTTTTCTATATAAACGAACACACAAACCACCCAAACTCATCACTTTCACTATAAACTCACTCAAACACCTACACATTCTCCTTGTGGTTTCTTTCGATCCAAAGAAAGAAGAATGAAAGTATTTTTTTTCGGGTTTAAAGTTGGGAAGCTAACGGGTTGGTTTTGAAACACTAGTCAAGTGCTAGTTCCTTGGTCCTTCCTTTCCGCTCAAACACACTACACTCTTGTAAGGAAACTCAAACTCATGTCTTTCATATTTCATTTCGTTAAATCTTTAGTTTGCGAAACATATGCCTAGCCGAGTTTTTATGCAAACGATAAATGAAAACATTATAGAAAACCTTGTTTCACTTGACTATTATGAACTAGCATAATCTATCATGAGTTGTTATGCTTATGTGGTGATTTTGAACGTTAAACATGGACTAGCAAACATAAAATAAGCTATACGAACCTTTACTAAATCGACTTTAACAAATTTGGTTTAAAATCTATTTCGGTCCTAAATAAACATATAAAACCATATCGGGCCTTATGGCCCAACGAAAACCCGACATGGCTGTTGAAATGCTTATTTGAAAATTAGCGACTTATTTATAACTTATGACAACTTTTAGAATTAAATATAAATCACAAATTGTTTCCGAACCATGAAACTCTTTAACGAACCATATAAGCATATCATTTTCATTTTTACATCTTTCATTATCATTTCATGTTTATCTCATCATTTTGAGCAAAGCATGCAAGATTTATGGATATTTATACCATTTTACATTGTTTATTAGAGTTTTACATATATAAGTCATCCTATAATTTATCCCTTGTTATATATTAGTCTTGATGATGTTTAGGAACCCATGACACCCTAAGAAGGTGTATGGTAGGATTAGAATAGCTTCGGAGTTGATTTGAAGGGATTGGAATAGGTTTAGTACGAGAAAAACTATTTTCGACAAGTATTAAAAGTAGTCTGATCTTGTTTTGCATTTCTGGAAAATCCGACAGTAGACATGAGTTTTTGGCCTAGATAATTAGAAAATATACTTTAAAACGAATCCGTGGCCGCTTGAACGGATTAAAACGGAGTTATAACGAAGAAGTTATGAATTTTTCAAGTTTGACGACGAAATATATACGCCCCGAAAATTTCAAAGAACCTATTTTAGTTTTGTACGAGTCAAAACGAGTCTTAAGCTTTATAAATTATTTCGACTTATCACAAATATATTAGTATACTTTGATACGAAGCTAAGGACGATAATACGTAGAAAACGGATTTGTAACGACTAAAATATGCACGTTTTCATAAAATTGCCGTAACTTTCTTATTTAAGAAAACTATATTATTTTTACGAGACAAGTGTTACGGTAAACAAAACGACCATGTTGAAGGCTGTTTTAACGATGACGTAGAACTTTTGTAACGAGATGTCTTCTAATAAAATCGAGATCACCTAGCATATTTTCAAAACGACCAACCGTTTGTATAGCGGAGTTGTAATGAATTAACTACGGTTGCTTAAACTTTGCCGAAATTCACTTTTAAACTACATTTTGGACAAAATCACTTACTTAACCTATGTTTTCCTCTATGAATGAGACCTCTAGGATAAAAACTTAAATGCCAAAACTTGAGATTATGATACAAGCTTTCCAAAACCGTTGAGCTGTTTCCTAACGTTCGACGTACACTATTTTACGACTAGCTTTTGAAGCCATTTTGTCACTTTCATGAAATTTCGACGACATTATTTTACTGATTTAAAAGTCAAAATTTCACAATAAATCATTAAGAAACTATTGTAGGATGACATTTTGACGTAAATACTTGTAAAGTTATTTAAGAATGGTCAAGACGTCAAAAGAGTATTTTTCGACGATAAGTATTATTTTCAAAACTCACAAATGGTATAAATAACATACTGAAATGCATGCATAACATTACATCATGACTTATTACATATCATATCATTCATAATAGGTCATTTTCGAGATTCACGCTACATTTCAATTGTATCCACTTTTGTCATCTTAATCATTGCAACAGTGAGTTCATAGCCCCACTTTTACTCTTTTAACTGTTTTACAAACTCTTGGGGAGATACATGCTACATTTTAATCGAACACATATGCTTTGAATCGTATGCTATATCCGAATGTTTTATTGTCACTAAGTATTTTCCATGTTCAAGTCCCTACATCATGAACCATTAGTCACTTGCAGTGAGCGAATATTGTGAATAGGCCTATTGGAATTAACACTCCCGCTCCTATTGACCCGTTAGGGAAATCGATGGCGACTATATTTGAATCATTAAGGTAAATTGGCAAGTTTACCTATTATTAAGGGCGATGAAACGATGATTACCAATTTTTATTGGTGCGATGTTTACGCTTTGGTGTCATGAACTTAGTGAAATAAATACGATTTTGTTTTCAACGATGAGTGTGAAACAATTTAACTCACACTACGATGATTGTGTTCAAACGAATTAATTAAACCTATGGATTTCACTCAACCTTTGTGTTGACCTTTTTAAGCATGTTTTATCTCAGGTATCTAAGGCATACTTCATGGCATGCATGTGGACATATCATAGAGTCGCGGTGACGACGCGTCTCACATGGGATTGATACAATTTAAAAACATCGTTTGACTTGTACTAAACTTATTTTCCGTGCATAGTAACTTTCATTTGGGACCTATACTTTGTAAACTCTGATTGTTTTATTAAATCAAACGATGTATTTTCCAAACGACACTTTAGGTCGTTCAATATAACTGTGATTGTGATGCTATGACAGTCAATCCCGTGAATTCCATTCCACGCAAAACATGTAATTTGGGGTGTGATGATTGGCATCGAGCTTGATTATAGAGAACTAGGTTGCATCATTGACCCTATACTATAACTACATCATCATAGCATCTCATCATTTCATCATAAGTGCATGTTCACTTTACATGAGGTTTATACGTACATTTTTCGAGTTATTTACTTTCATTTCACATCGATTGTCACATGGATGCCCTTAAATGCCCATTCCATTATTCTTTCTTCATACTTCAATGTCGAGAATGCCTTGTTATTCCCCATCAAAATTTCAACATCAATTGACTCATCACCGATAATGTCGAATGACGAGATAAAATTTTAAGTAGGACGAAGTCACTCTCACTCCTTTGTTTCACCACTAACATGTCGAGTTACACGTTATTAACACATTAAGCCACAAAACTATCATACATTTGAAGCACTTACGACATCTCATAACCCATTTCTTAGAAACCGTCGATCATTTTGAAAGATAACCTCAAACTTATCATTTCTTATCACATTTCTTTGAGCGTTTATTATTAACATCGGATTTTGCTACGCCTCACATTTCCTCTTGTTTTGAAGAAGATATGGCATCAAGAAAGCCACACCTAAAATGACTCAAGCGGCTATTCAAAAGTTAGTAAGGGATAGCATAGCCGATGCTCTAAGGATTGAAAGAAACGGTGGGCCTGCTGCTGCTTGAGGGCGCTGCATCGCCAAGCCGCTAGAATTGAAAGGAAGTGAAGCCGCTAGGCTTCTTCTTCCGCAGGAAATGCAGGAGGTCCGAGTCAAAAGTCGCTCAGATAAGAACTTCAAAAGTGGAGATCCCACTAAGTTTAGAGGTACCGAAGGAGCCACCGCCATGGTTAGATGGTTCGAGAAATTGGAGTCCGTGTTTTGTTATGTAATTGCCGGATGATAGCAAGGTCAAGTTTGCTACGAGTACACTACTTGATGGAGCGTTGTCGTGGTGGAACTCTTATGCTCAACCGATGGGAATGGAAAATGCTTTCAAGCTCACTTGGGAGCAATTTAAAGGTTTGGTAACAAAGAAGTTTTGTCCGCGTACGGAGGTGAAAAAGTTGGAGACAGAATTCTATGAGTTGGTAACTATTGGGTATGACATTGATACTTACATTCGAAGGTTTCAAGAATTGGCCGTGTTATGCCCATCTATGGTTTCAGATAATGAGAAGCTACTGGAGGCTTTCATTGAAGGACTTCCCGAGATTATTCAAGGTGATGTGACTTCCTTTGACCCGCAAACGATTGAGGAATCTATTCGAGTGTCTCAAAAGCTCATGGCACAAGTAGTAAAGAGAGGCAACATCACCAACACCAACCGAAACCACAATAACAACAACGACGATAACCAAATCAACAACAACAAAAGGAAATGGGAAAATGACCAAGGAGGTTATAATAACAACAACCAAAACCGTAACACTAACCATCATCAACAATGTAATAGAAGGCAAGAAGTCGCTATGGTCTATGTTGTCGCACCTAGAAGGTAGAAGTTATGCCGAACACACCCACTATGTAATCGATGTAATTTCCATCACTCGGGTCCTTGCCCCGCCAAGTGTCACAAATGCCAAAACCGGGACATCTAGCTAGGGATTGTAAAGGTAAGGCCATAATCACGTGTTTCGGATGTGGGGAGCAAGGACACTATCGGAACCAATGTCCCCAAAACCAAGATCAACAAGTTGAAGGTGCTCATGGAATGCATACATGTTAGAAGGAGGCAAAGCTCAACAGATTTCAACAACGGAAGACCAAGAAGTTCGAAACTAATATCTTATTTCTCCTTATGTACTATGTCGCACAAAGTTTATGTCTTTCATCGTATTCAAACTTTATAACTTAAAGATGTACTACTTTTGATAAACCACTCGTTGTAAAATATTCTCATCTATCGTACTTTATTTTCTTTCGATTCGATATCATTTACGAGAATTTTAATTCTTTTACTTTAACTACCATTTTAACGACATGGTTTAAATCCTTGTAAACATTGAGAGTTATAACGACTAAACCGAACGTCACGTCATCGCTCCTTAATTATACATAGCCTAGCTAACTATGTCTAATTCGGAGGATCATGTTATGTTGGGAGCGGTTATTTATAAATCTTAGTGCAAGCAAAATGTTCACATGTTCCAATTCAAAGTGTTACTTATGAGAGATTCATCCGATATTTTCCTTACTATGATGTTTTAGACACTCTCAATCATCGATAACCGTAACGACACTTCTCCATGTCTTCTCCTCGTTATTCATCACAAACTCAAAATTTCGATAGACTAACACGAATCGAATTCGTGGACTGAATTCCTTTTGATGGGCGAATGTGACAACTCGCAATTTCGTGTCACTTCTCAAGTTCACTATTTCAAAGATTTATCGTAAACTAGGTTTCGTGTTCCAAATTGCGTAACCTAAATGGTTTAGCGGCTAATTCATGATCATATCATCACGGACATTTCATATAGACTAAGTTTAGTCTACATTTCATTAACATCAATTTCATCATGTTAGTTCATTCATGAATTTGCATTTCACATTAAACGTAGAATTTTATAAACGCTATCGCGTAAGTTATTATTTTGAACATTTAATCCGATACTTCCAAAATGATCCCGATATATTTTTATACTTGCATTTAGTTTATAAATATAATATTTTGAGTTTACCTAGTGTTCTAAATTTATTTTGTATATAAATTGTTAAATTTATATTATTACGACGCTTTTCTTAAAAACTACACGATAAATATTTATTCACTCAAATTTTACAAGAAATATATTTTACAATTTAAATGATCTCAATATACTTTACTTTGATCCATTAAAGTTTACTTTTAGCTAAAACTACCTTAAATACTACCCTAATTTCACAAGTATATACAAGTTACCTTCACTTAATTTCTTTTACATACACATTTACATTTTCCACACAAAAACTCACAAGTCACAAAAGCACCCTTTTAGTTATTATCTTGCAACACTTAATATAATATCAAGCCTACAAATGTTGACTCCTACTTTGCGTGTAATAAACAAAACGCATCCATGTTGTTTCTTGCAACATGTAAGCAAAACAAATAAATGTATCATTTTGTCACAGTAAGATAAACGCACCCTTTGGTCATTATATATAATGTATAAATTGTGGCAATATATATGTTAAAACAATGACATGGTCCCTTCCTTTTGGCTTACTGTCACACGAAAACCACACCAATACTTCACTCAATCTCAACTTGGTAACTAAACAAGTACATTTGTACTAGATAAATTAGAACTTAAAAACTTCTCCTTTTTTTTTTTTTTTTTTTTCTATATAAACGAACACACAAACCACCCAAACTCATCACTTTCACTATAAACTCACTCAAAACACCTACACATTCTCCCTTGTGGTTTCTTTCGATCCAAAGAAAGAAGAATGAAAGTATTTTTTTTTCGGGTTTAAAGTTGGGAAGCTAACGGGTTGGTTTTTGAAACACTAGTCGAAGTGCTAGTTCCTTGGTCCTTCCTTTCCGTTCAAACACACTACACTCTTGTAAGGAAACTCAAACTCATGTCTTTCATATTTCATTTTGTTAAATCTTTAGTTTGCGAAACATATGCCTAGCCGAGTTTTTATGCAAACGTATAAATGAAAACATTATAGAAAACCTTGTTTCACTTGACTATTATGAACTAGCATAATCTATCATGAGTTGTTATGCTTATGTGGTGATTTTGAACGTTAAACATGGACTAGCAAACATAAAATAAGCTATACGAACCTTTACTAAATCGACTTTAACAAATTTGGTTTAAAATCTATTTCGGTCCTAAATAAACATATAAAACCATATCGGGCCTTATGGCCCAACGAAACCCGACATGGCTGTTGAAATGCTTATTTGAAAATTAGCAGCTTATTTATAACTTATGACAACTTTTAGAATTCGAAATATAAATCACAAATTGTTTCCGAACCATGAAACTCTTTAACGAACCATATAAGCATATCATTTTCATTTTTACATCTTTCATTATCATTTCATGTTTATCTCATCATTTTTGAGCAAAGCATGCAAGATTTATGGATATTTATACCATTTTTACATTGTTTATTAGAGTTTTACATATATAAGTCATCCTATAATTTATCCCTTGTTATATATTGGTCTTGATGATGTTTAGGAACCCATGACACCCTAAGAAGGTGTATGGTAGGATTAGAATAGCTTCGGAGTTGATTTGAAGGGATTGGAATAGGTTTAGTACGAGAAAAACTATTTTCGACAAGTATTAAAAGTAGTCTGATCTTGTTTTGCATTTCTGGAAAATCCGACAGTAGACATGAGTTTTGGCCTAGATAATTAGAAAATATACTTTAAAACGAATCCGTGGCGCTTGAACGGATTAAAACGGAGTTATAACGAAGAAGTTATGAATTTTTCAAGTTTGACGACGAAATATATACGTCCCGAAAATTTCAAAGAACCTATTTTAGTTTTGTACGAGTCAAAAACGAGTCTTAAGCTTTATAAATTATTTCGACTTATCAAAATATATTAGTATACTTTGATACGAAGCTAAGGACGATAATACGAGAAAACGGATTTGTAACGACTAAAATATGCACGTTTTCATAAAATTGCCGTAACTTTCTTATTTAAGAAAAACTATATTATTTTTACGAGACAAGTGTTACGGTAAACAAAACGACCATGTTGAAGGCTGTTTTTAACGATGACGTAGAACTTTTTGTAACGAGATGTCTTCTAATAAAATCGAGATCACCTAGCATATTTTCAAAAACGACCAACCGTTTGTATAGCGGAGTTGTAATGAATTAACTACGGTTGCTTAAACTTTGCCGAAATTCACTTTTAAACTACATTTTGGACAAAATCACTTACTTAACCTATGTTTTCCTCTATGAATGAGACCTCTAGGATAAAAACTTAAATGCCAAAACTTCGAGATTATGATACAAGCTTTCCAAAACCGCTGAGCTGCTTCCTAACGCTCGACGTACACTATTTTACGACTAGCTTTTCAAGCCATTTTGTCACTTTCATGAAATTTCTGACGACATTATTTTACGACGAAAAGTCAAAATTTCACAATAAATCATTAAGAAACTATTGTAGGATGACATTTTGACGTAAATACTTGTAAAGTTATTTAAGAATGGTCAAGACGTCAAAAGAGTATTTTTCGACGATAAGTATTATTTTCAAAACTCACAAATGGTATAAATAACATACGAAATGCATGCATAACATTACATCATGACTTATTACATATCATATCATTCATAATAGGTCATTTTCGAGATTCACGCTACATTTCAGTGTATCCACTTTTGTCATCTTAATCATTGCAACAGGTGAGTTCATAGCCCCACTTTTACTCTTTTAACTGTTTTACAAACTCTTGGGGGAGATACATGCTACATTTTAATCGAACACATATGCTTTGAATCTGTATGCTATATCCGAATGTTTTATTGTCACTAAGTATTTGCCATGTTCAAGTCCCTACATCATGAACCATTAGTCACTTATGAGTGAGAGCGAATATTGTGAATAGGCCTATTGAATTAACACTCCGCTCCTATTGACCCGCTAGGGAAATCGAGCGACTATATTTGAATCATTAAGGTAAATTGGCAAGTTTACCTATTAGGCGGCGATGAAACGATGATTACCAATTTTATTGGTGCGATGTTTACGCTTTGGTGTCATGAACTTAGTGAAATAAATACGATTTTGTTTTCAACGATGAGTGTGAAACAATTTAACTCACACTACGATGATTGTGTTCAAACGAATTAATTAAACCTATGGATTTCACTCAACCTTTGTGTTGACCTTTTTAAGCATGTTTTATCTCAGGTATCTAAGGCATACTTCATGGCATGCATGTGGACATATCATAGAGTCGCGGTGACGACGCGTCTCACATGGGATTGATACAATTTAAAAACATCGTTTGACTTGTACTAAACTTATTTTCCGTGCATAGTAACTTTCATTTGGGACCTATACTTTGTAAACTCTGATTGTTTTATTAAATCAAACGATGTATTTTCCAAACGACATTTTAGGTCGTTCAATATAATCGTGATTGTGATGCTATGACAATCAATCCCGTGAATTCCATTCACGCAAAACATGTAATTTGGGGTGTGACATCTTCACCATCAAACCAACACAAAATTCTCTTCAATGCTGCGATGGTAGACACCGTTATGGAAACCACGTGGAGAGTGCCTACCTGGGTGGTGATGATTTCATTATGCATGGTCTAAGAAATGTGACTTTTAAAACCATCACCATAAAAGTTTTTCCAAAAAATAATAATAAAATAAAATAAAATAATACTTTTCAGTAGTTTGATTTAAAAAAAAAAAAAAAAAAAAAAAAACAACCTTAGTGATAAGAAAGAAATTTCAAAATACTATTTTTATATATTGCTTGTGCATGGACTTTTAAAGTTTAGACAATACCTTTCCAATCCTAGAAGTTTAAAAATGTTTCTAGTCATATTATTTGCTGGACTAAAACAGGGTGAATGTGCTGCTATACTCTTGGTATAGATAGATGTCTGTTTGCATTGTTGAAGGCTTGTTGTATGGCCACTCTGAATCAGACTTGGTGAGTCTAGAGTGGACTGCTACTCTGGTTTGGCTTGTGCTATTTCAGTCCAAGGAAATGTCGTCACGTCCTCTTCTTAGCCCGACATCAAAGGCCAACCACGCAACATAATTCTCCATACATCGGATGCGAAGGTTGGCTCAATCCGAAATGAATGTTAATCAATAACAAATTAGATTTACATAACTTGATTTCGCTAGGGAAAAATGAGAGTACAAGTGATTAAATAGAAAACAAACTTATGAAACTATTATGGGCAAACATACTTTTATTAAGCTAACATCACCTCAAACTCACAAATGCTAAATTAGTATTGAGAGGTTTACAAATAAAACTCAAAATAGAATTGAACAATATACTAGACGGAACCAGAACAACAGACACATGCACAAGCAAATTTAAGCCTATGTAGACAAAACCTGAGCAGAATTAGACGGATGCAAACAGAATCCGAATCATACGGAATCGGATGCAGAACCAAAGAAAATCAGATGGAACATGGTAGAATCAGGCAGAGAACCATAGCGTAACCAGAGCGAAGGCACAACCAGTGCGAATCAGAGGGAACATGGTAGAATAACATACAAACCATATGCAAAGCCATATCATAACCAGAGCGAAAACAGGTAGAATGGGATGCAGAGCAATGCGGAATCGTAGCAAAATCGGACATACTTCTGTCATCTTTTCGTCTTTTTTAGGCTGAATGTACGTGTGGGTTTGGTAACTTCATCTTGCAGCCTTTTCTTCATCTTCTCTTTGCCTGTGAATACCATCGTTGTTTCCAGAAAATGCTGGTCGGAACTCAAGGCCACATACAATGAGGCCAGACATAATTCCTTCATGACTTGTAAATTTCATATTCATAGAAAGAGAGTCATCCTCGAATTCATTAGCTGAGTTAAATTTTCATAGTTGAATCTCCATCCATCCATCTTCCCTTTGTTTCGGAACCCGAGTTATATCATGTATATTCGATGGATCTGGGGTTATAAAATAGAGAAATTCAGCCTCTTTGTTGTCTTGGTGGAGTATATCTCGTACTTTCACTGGACAATGCATTCCTTGGCAGTTTTCTGAAAGCTTGAACAGTAGGTAGCACACGTATTCCGAATCCAATGACAGCATTTGACTTTTGATCGTACAGTTGATATGAAATACTTGTTGTGGCAAAAGCTCAATCACCTCTTGAAATCTGCATTTACGATAATTTATATGATTACATTATGTAATTTACATAATTCTTAAGAACATGAAACTAAATCCAGGAAGTGAAACTTTTGTCAACCATCTATTCACTGTTTGCTAGTTAACTAGAGAGCGAAAAGGATTTGAACCTTGAATAGGACTGTAACAAATTAGTTATATTAAAATAAAATGAGAACAAACCTGGACAGGACTGGTGGTTTTGAAGTAAAAGTATCCACATTAGAAAATTTGTATAAAGATGCCTTTGCTGAAAGCACAAGAAGTTTCTTTCCATCGACTTCGCCCAACCAGAACAACTCGTCATAGTTTCTGCATACCTTGAATATTTCTTCAAAGTTAGTTGGCAATTGTTGCACTTGATCCACATTAAGTCTGATTTCAAGACTTGTTGGACTTCCTTCAATTTTCCGATCTCTTCATGTTTCTCCTGTATACAGTTATTTTAGATATGCAACTTATAACATGATTTTTTTTTGTTACCGTGCATTCATTTTCCCTTTATACAACTTTAAAAAAAGAACATAGAATGTAACCAAGGGATATTTTCAAACTTACTTTGTCAATGGCTCGAAATTCAATGCCTTCAACATAAACTGCAGCATCCCCACAGTAGTACGATGAAAAGCTCTCAAGCAGAAACTCAAAAACGACATCTTCCTTCTGTTTCGAGAAACGGTGCAACTCAATCATCATCCACTGCTCATCTCTCCATGTTGCGAAATATGCATGCAGACTTTTGTGTCCCTTTCTATACTTTAGGTTAACATACACAGGTTTACTTGAAAAGTTTCTTGAATCACAAAATTTGAAGACTAAATAGACCCCATAAACAACACTTGGAGATAAAAATTGAGCTCTTGTCTTAATGTTGATGATCAAGTTGGAAATATCTAACATCTCCACCACTGTCCCAAACCTGCGCATATGATAAACATCCAAGACTAAATCAGCCTTTATATTCACATACACATCTACTTCTGAATTTCGTAATTTTTGGAACAAGATTATAAATTCTATATTAGAATTTATTGTACCAGACAAATCTCTATTTAAATAAAGGTAAGAACATTATAAAAAACATTATCAAGATGCTAAGCAAACTTTATAATTCACGGTCATGAGAACAGAGGACCCAAAACAGGAGCAAACCTCAACTACCTTATTAGAAGGTTTATAACATTATAGTTCCCAACCATATAGTGAGTATTAAAATTTATTTTGTCATGTACAACATCAGTTCTCATTGTTGATATGTATGTATAAAAGAGCTAATGATGAAGCACTACTACTTTGTTGATTAACGCAAAGGATTAGTAGTTCTAGCAGAATATAGTCAAAGGGGTTCTTAAGTTTGATCCTATTTGATCATAATTATTATTATATGATTAGTAATCATATTATGCAAACAAAAACAACTTGTCATGCGTTAAACGGTGAAGAGAATAACCTTATACTTCAACATTAAAAAGCATAACATAATTCTTTCAATAATGCATATGTTTTCTTATCATTAAAAACTAACAAAGGCGGAGAGGTAGAGAGAATAACCTTGATTCTGAAAGAGATTTCAACTCATGTGGACAATTGTTTATGTAGGAAAACATTGTGGCTGAAACCATTTCATTTCTTTCTCCATTACCAACGAATGACAACAACTGTTATACAACCGAAATACAAATCAGACTCAATGTATGATGTATAAATGCATGTGATTTTGTATTATCTCTCAATAAGGAGAAGATACGTAGACATCCAATAAAGGAAATATGAGAATGAACTGGTTACCACTTTGTCCTGTTGAAGGAGGATTCCCTTACAAAAAATGTTGTAAAGTTCCTCTTTCTTTTTTCTAGAATAGAATTCTGGGCACTTTGACATCTGGATTATTTCTTTATAGTCATTAGGCAATTTCGGCTCCCATAGCTCATGATCCTCCTGTATTTACATTAATCAATTAATAAACTCATGTTTCATACAGTTACTTTCTTACAATTTATAAAACAGTTAAAGGCCATAATTTAGATATATATAAATCAAAATTAGTTGGCCAATTTTGTCAAAATATAAAAACTTACCTGAAATTCCAATGCTTTCTTGAGTTGTTTGACCACTTCATGAGCAGTTGGTCGCCTTTCCTCTTGTGATGTAAGCATTGAAAGGCAATCCTTGTAAAGGTAAAATATGACTGTGGCACAATTTGTTCTTTGATACCCTCGAACACAAACTTATCAAGTTTTTCAGCATAATAGTGGTGTTTAGCCAAAAGGGTAAATAAAGATAATCATCATCTAGCTTTTCGGATGATAGTTTCACATAATATGTCAAATAAGACCGCACCTAATGAGAATATATCGACTCTTTGGTTAAGAAGCCTGTTTTGAGTACAGTGGGTCACCATAGCCAATTGTGCCTGTAACATTGTCGATGACATAGTTTACATCCTGATTTGTTGAGCATACTAAGGAGAGCCGAAATCACTAATTTTGCTTTCCAATCATCAAGCAGTAGAATGTTGCTGCTGCTGATGTCCCTATGTATTACCATTTCTGGACTTGAAACAGTTCCATGAAGAAACTCCAACCCGACTGCAATATCAATGCATATTTTAAGCCGCATCACCCACGTAAGACTATCATCGCTCAAGTACTTATCAAGACTTCCTCTGGATGCATACTCATAGAGAATAATTTTCTCATCCTTTTCATCACAGTAGCCCAAAAGACCAATTACGTTTTCATGTTTATACTGCATAAGGATTTCAAGCTCTGTCACAAATTCAGCTTCTCCTTCAGCAGATTTCTTACCCAACCGCTTTGCAGCAATGAAGTTATGCCCATGAGTGTGACCCTTGTATACATTCCCAAAATCTCCATGTCCAATGAGATTGTCTTGATTGAAAGTTTCAGTGGCCGACTTTATGTCTTGAAGTGACCGTTTGAGGTTGTCCGTGTGGTTCTCCTGCGAATCATCAAACAATAAGTCGATAGATAAGTAAAAAATAACTGAACTATTTGCCATCTAAAACTCCTTTAAAGTTTCTAATAAGTTCAGGGTTACAGCTGTAAATCAGCTTAGTTGTTTTATTTTAGAATTAAAGAAGAAATATTTATACCTCATGGTGAGAAGAGGGGAGTTGAGGATTAGGACTAAATGACTTAAACGGTAAGATCGTTATCTTTGTAAAAGTTTGAGGATTAAAAAATTAGTTACACAGTATAATGTAAGAAATGTCACGTACTACTATGAAGAATATATGAGGAGATTGTAAAGTTATTCAAAAAAATTATGCACCTGACACTTTAACGCTCTCATGAGTTCGCTAATGACAACATCTATTGATGGGCGTTCGGCTTGAGTCATTGCTATACATCCAAAGGCGATTTTTGTAAATATGTCCAAAGACTCGTCATTGGGTCCTTTACTCAGAGAAAATACATGTTCATTTGTTTCTTCCTTTATCTTGTGATCAACAATTTTCATTAGTGTTCCCTTCCGAAAATGACGTCGTGCAATGGGTGCAATCCCACTCTTATCGATGTCGGTGAAAATACGATCATAGGCCACCTTTCCAGTCAAGATCTCGAATAACACAACTCCAAAAGAGTAAATGTCTGATTTCTTATTTAATCTTCCAAACTTCTGATACTCTGGATCCAAATACATATTTGTACCTGCGACCGTACTTTCAATGAAAGTACTTGCATCTTGATCTGCTGGGATTTTGGAGAGCCCGAAATCGGCAATTTTCGCCACCCAATTATTGCCCAATAGAATGTTCGCGCTTTTGATGTCACGGTGTATTATCTTTTGTTTTTCCTGATCTGTGTTGGTGTGAATGTAATTCAAGCCATAAGCGACATCAAGACATATTTTCAAACGTTGCATCCAAGTAAGATTAGTCAATTTATCACTGCTTCCCAAATATTCTTCAAGACTTCCTTTCAAGCAAGCTCATAGACAAGGATCATATGATCAGGACCTTCATCACAAAATCCAAGAAGCGAGATTATATTTTTGTGTTTACAACTCATCAACGTTTCGATTTCTACATTGAACCCTTGTTCTCCTTTTGGACTGTTGATTCTTTTTATAGCGACCGTGCTTAGCTTTTTGCGAAAACCACAATTATTTTCCCCATCTATCGATGATGAATTGCTGCTATCAAAGTGTTCGAGTTGTGCCTTGTATACCATACCAAATGCACCTGACCCAATGAGATATTTGTCGGAAAAATTGTTGGTTGCCAACTCGATATCATTAAGTCCAATCTTCAAGTGTCCCAAGTTCTTCCACTGCAACATAAACAGCATAAATGCTAGTAAGATATGGGAGTGAAATTATAAGGAAATTGATTTCATAACTGATAGAAATCTATAGAATATGTGAACATTTCGATACAACACACACTGAAAGAAATCATTGATGATAAAAGATTTAAAAATTTTACTAATTGTGATGTTAATCTATGCTATTATATAAAGCGTTTAAGTTGTGTCTTCTATCAAAATTAAGATAAGGAGCTCCAATCATGGAGTGACATGTGTCATTTTTCAACTAAAAAAACACTTTCATTTTCAAATTGAAATATCTTTTTATCTATATTTTTTATAATCTAATTTCACCATATTTTCTAAAATTTTGTGCTCTTTAATTCAAGATCCATTTCGATATGTTTTTACGAGTTTTTAGTTTTTACATTTTTTGTGAGTTTATTTTTTATTCAAATTTTTTACAACTTAAACCTTTATTCCAATCAATACAAAACCTGATTCGTCAAAATTATATACTTTCTGGGGGAGTGTTTGACAGATAAGAGACTATGAGGGTCTTTGTATATGCGAGAATAATGATGTCACGAGAATGCTACGAGAAACACAAACAAACATATACAACGAACACATATACATTCGGAGTGTTGTAAAACAAACACATATACATTCGCCACCGATGTGCACTAATATCCGACTAGTTACTATAACAAACTCTTAGTCCCCAATATATCCTTGACTAATGGATTCCTTAAACTTCAATATATACCATTAACGGCTTGAAAAATGATTCGTGATTCGTAAGTGTGACTATGTGTCAGGTCTAACAACAATTAATTATGCATGTGAGTTGATTTTACCATAATTTATGTGTGATGATTAAGAAAAATATTTAATATTGTCACTATGATGAAAATAGGGAAAATAACTTAAAAAAACATCATACTTGTCCAAAAATACACTTCTAGGTATCGAGCAAATTTTTTTGCTTATACGCGAACTGAAAAATATTGTCACTATGATGCAAAATAGGGAAAATAACTTAAAAAAACTTCATACTTGTCCAAAAATACACTTCTGGGTATCGAGCAAATTTTTTTGCTTATACGCGCACTGAACTTTCAATTTCGATTTTTGAGGTACTAAACTTTTAATTTCGGACTTTTGGGGTACTTTTATGACATTTTTGGCCCTGGATTTTTAATAATTTGAGGGCAAAATGTCACAGTACTCAAAGGGTCCAAATTAAAATTTCAGTACTCATATAAGCAAAAAAATTTGTTCGATGCCTAGAAGTTTATTTTTAGACAAATATGATGTTTTTTTTTTAAGTTATTATCCTATGAAAATACTATTAATATGGATATACGAATGTAAGCACGTAACTTATAAAGTTACAATGTATGCATATACTTGACGGTTGTATGGCAATCTATTGTGGAGAACGTGATTTTAACATATGTTGGTGATTTTGCATCATCGATGTTATTTAAGTGTAATGGATTGACTTAGTTGACCAATGGGTAATTGTGATAAATGTTCAACAAGTCGGGGTTATGCGGAGTGCACACTTGTATGACGTTATTATGATTATCATTCGAGGCGAAGCCCCGAATGACGGGGTCCGGGGCGCCCACAGTAGTGGTCCAAGGGCGCAGCCCTCGCAGGGTCGAGCTTTCCACATTGAATATAAAATTTCAACAATTTAACCTAATATTTAATCGATTTGGCGGTTAATTTAATCGCTATAGCTTGTAACCCACCATCGCTTTTTGCTCATATATTCAAATTCTTGTTCTGTTCATAATTTAAAAACATATTCTCAAGTTTAAATATGAGTTTTATCGATTTGAGATTTCGGTAGAACCATCGAAATACTTCAATCGATGGTGTTTACACGACTCTCGACACAAATGATCCAAATTTCCTAACAAATTTCGTAATCCTTCCTCATAGCATGTTCAATGCCCCAAGTGTATTTTAGACAAATATGATGTTTTTATGTTATTATCCCATGAAAATACTATTAATATGGATATCTGAACGTAAGTACGTAACTTATAAAGTTACAATGTATGCATATACTTGACGTTGGTATGGCAATCTATTGTGGAGAACGTGGTTTTAACATATTGTTAACTTAATATATAGCGGTCTCGTTTTGTTTTAGACTACAATTTAATATTGCAAAATAAAACTTTAAACAACTTCGATTACATATGATTTGAGCAACATCCAGATTTTATATCGCTTGAGAATTTCATGATGTTCGGGGCATAATACAAACACCAAACCTTTTGAAGAAACATCTATTGAGATAAAATGATTCATTAGTGATATTGCTACATCAACATTAATGTACGAAGTGAATGATTCTTACAAAAAACTTTTTTAACAACATTAAATTACTTATCCATATTATTGCTCTTTTATATTTTATGTTTTTAAGTCGTTTCCAATCATGCAAATGTCTTTTAGTGTCATTTTACATTTTATAGTTACACCCACAACTAACTTACCAAACATTTATATAAAAATAAAATTAGAGTTTGTAGTTATCACTAAGAGCTAATAGTTGTCCACTTATATTTACATGCTATCAACTTACAATTATCAATCTACAACTAGTTTTACCAAACATACCCTTAATATCAATTAACGTTTTTGATAAAAAGGTTGTTAGGCAACATAGTTTAAAAGAAGCATTAAAATTCTAACCTTGTTTATTTTAATGATGCTAAACAAGATTTAGAGCCTGGGGTATCGTGGTGCCATTCATAGCGCCAAACCCACCAGCCCAAAATGACGAACGACGCAACACTACGAACCTGGCGCCATTCATGCTCGCGCCGTATTTGCGAGCCCACACCATTCATATTTTTTTTTTCTTTTCTGGTCAAATTCGAACGTTGGAATTGAATGGGAGAAGAAAGGGAGCGTTTGGTAACGGTAATATTACCGTTTGGAAGTGATTTTGAACAAAAGAAAAACCTTTTTAACCCACTAAATTACCTATAAATACACTAAAAAATCACACAGAATTCCAATATATTTCATAACATATTACTATCTACTTTTCTCAATTTTTTTCCAACCAAAATGAATCCCAACTCACCCTGGATTAACAACATGCTCAACGACCCGTCGAACCACATAACGGGCTCGTCTTCAAATCCGGCCAACAATCCGGGCTCGTCTTCTAATCCATACAATCAATCGCCTTACTTTCCTACCTTCCCAACAAACCCATACATGAATCCCGAAGAACAATTGCTATTTAGTCAATGAAAATTGCTACAATATAATCAATTTTCTCAACAACAACATCAACAACAAAATCAAGGCACCGCTTCCCAACCAAATTCCAACGATGCATCCTTCCATCCACGAGACGAAGACGAATATGAAGATGAAGACGAAGATGAAGAAGATGTGGTCCCGACCCCGACGTCAAAAAGAATCTTCATTCACGCACTATTCCTCCCCACTAAAAAAAGAGCGATGACGAAGACAACCACCGAAGATGGTACTCTACCTCGTAACGTGTGGACCCAAGATGAAGAGTTGATTTTGGCGGAGTGTTTCTTTCAAATATCCGAGGATCCAAAAAGAGGTGCGGGTCAATCAAATGATATGTTTTGGTATAGAGTTCTCGACGATACAATATGGAAGCCGAGAAACACAAGTGGACTATTCGTACCAAGAACATGTTGATGTGAAAGTGGACTACAATGAATAAAGAGGCTACCAAGTGGAATTTGTTAGTGAATGAAACACGTGTTATAAGTGGGGAGAGTGATAAAGATTTTATGGCGAGGTGCATTCTTTGTATAAACGGTGACGGTTAGTGACTTTAAACACATGAGCTGGGGCCTTTTGAAAGACAAGCACAAGTAGAAAAATCCCGAATCGACATTGGCATGGCGAAATCGTCTTCGGGTTAAGGAGGATGAAACCGAGCATTTTGAACCAGACGCATTGCCACGCCCTGATGGCATGCACCGTATTTCTAAGAGTCAACATTCGTCAAACTCGAACGCTAGTTCCAGTTCAAACCCGACAATGTTTCAAGAAATGATGCAACAACAATACGAGTTAGACCGCAAGGAAAAGATGGATGTAATCGAACGAGAGTCACTCGCTAGAGTTACTTTATATGAATCTCAAAAGATTGCCGAGGAGATGCGTGTGCTACAAATGGATACAAGAAGATGGATCCGATCGACGCGACGATCGTGAAAGCCCAAAAGCACGAATCCGGTCAAAGTATCCAACCGATTTAGTACTAGGTTTTGTTTCTATGTTTATGTGCTAGGTTTTTTTTTTTTTTTTTTTTTTTTTTTTTTATGAAACTTTTTTCTTAATTAATGTGTAATGGGTGTGTTGTTTTTTTCTTTTCTTTTTTTTTTTTTTTATTTTTTTATTTAATGAAGTTGATTTTAGTTAGTATTATGTATGTTTTATGTAAATGAAAAAAAACTGAAAAAAAAAAAAAAACAAAACAAATTGGAGAACGGCACCACATTTTTTGGTGTTAACAGTAACGGCACAAAATGTGATGCCAAAGGTTTTCTGGTGCCGTTTTCTGTTTTGCTGACGTGACACCACTTTTAGAGAACGGCACGAGCTGAACGGCTCAACGATACCTAATGCTCTTAAAATTATAACGTTACTTTTGATACATTTCACACATTAAAATTATATAATTATCTTATTACCAGTGTAAATATTTTATAAAACAAAACATATGGTGTTAATTGATTTTGCTTACAGCTACTTCTGAACGCTAGTGCTTACAAATTGCTAAACATTCACTTAATAAAACGAAATTATTTAATACTTTCATATTCACCACATTAATTATAAAAAAAAAAAAAAAAGTTAGTTTTATGTAATATTTATAGTCTCAGTATAATATCAATGTTAAAAAGATTATAATGTAAAATCAAAATCACATACGCTTAAAACCATAATTGTTTGGTACTTAAAAGAAAACGTATAAAAGAGTTTAATTACCTTCAAGTGATTGGATGTTGTACCGTCAACTACATTCCTGGAAAGATCCTATAATAATATTTGCAAGAGAAAAGGAAATGAGTTGATAATATAACAGTTATTGTTACATAAAGTTTATAAACAAGTTAATGTTCTTACTGGTTTTCGTGTTTCCATTGAAGATCATACGCTTTCTCAAGTCTTTTGACAACTGATCTATATATGGGCGATCCGCTCTTTCCTCTTTACGCAGCCATATGTCGCTTCGAGAAGATTTTAATGCTCTTGGGTCCATCTGTTTTGTAATACGGATCGATCATATCATCCAAATTAGATTTGCCCAATTTACTCAATAATCCTCTCCCAACTCTTCATCGGGAAGAACGGCACCGTCCGCACAAGACTTGAATAATACAACACCGAATGAATACACATCTGACTTATGGGTCACCCCGCCAGTCTTTTCATATTTTGGGTCCGTGTATACATTCTTAACAATATCACGAGTAAGAAGAAGACGGTGCCTCCGAGCTACTGTATTTTTCAATGAAAGTTCAAAACCAGATAACTTGGGTTCCCATTCGTCATCAAGTAAAATTTTGGAGCTCCTGACATTGCAATGTATGACACTGAAATCACGTCCAACATCATAATGGATGTAACTCAACGCATTCGCAACACCAACACATATCTTCAATCTTTGCATCCATGTGAGGGTCTGGTCACTTAGATATTTTAAGAGACTTTCCTTGGCCCCCTTCTTGTATATGATCATCTTATTTCTCCCATCATCAAAAATCCCAATAATAGACACTAGATTCTTATGTTTGAGACTAGAAAGCATCGAAATCTCTGTCCAAATCTTTTGCTCTCATCTTTTATACAATCAAGATAGAACCTCCTTACAATTATATCGATGAATTGTTCAGAATGTAAGAGGCGGCCTTCATAAATTATTCCAAGCTTAAACTTTTTAATAATATTATGAACAACAAAATTGTTGGTTGCTGATTCTATATCTTCCCAGCTGAGTTTTAAGTGAGAAAGATCTTGGAGGAAAGACTTTGTCTTTTTGCTGACATGGGATTTAACAGGTGTAGATATGGAGGTCAATGATCCCTATATGTACCAAACAAGATAACATTACCAAGTATTCCAAAAATAACACACGTATATATAGAGGTCACGTTTCTAAAATTCCAATGACTTACAACAATAATAATAGTTACCTTGTCATGATTGGATGATGTATCTTCAACTTTTGCCGCAACTATTGAATGTTCCTTTAATATCATAAATACAGTCATAAGTAAATAATTTAAATTGTGTTAATATTAATATTATCAATAAATAGAGATTATTAGAAAAGAAATATGAAAGAAAAAAACCGTCTTACAACAATTTGATGTTCCATTTGAAGTTTCAACGATTTCTCGAGTCTTGTTACAACCTCACTTATATCCGGGCGTCGAGATCTTTCTTCATTCAAGCAGTCATATGCTATCTTCGCGAAAACGTTGAATGATTGCGGATCCATTTGGTTCCATAGAACTGGATCAATCATCTCCTCTAGTATTTTCTTTTTATAATGGAAAATGGCCATTGGGCCCAAATACTTATTATCTTGACCGTCAATTATTGACTTCCTACCACACAGTAGTTCAAACAAAACTATCCCAAAGGAGTAGATATCTGACTTGTGGTTCACACTTTTTGTCTCAATATATGTTGGGTCTCCATACCCTTTGACATTAACAACTCTATTAGTATGAAAAGAATTGTGCCTTTTAGATGCTTCAATCTTCATGGAACATTCAAAACTAGATAACTTGGGTTCCCGGTCATCATTTAATAGAACTGTGCCACTGTTGATTCTCCGGTGTATTACGCTGAAATCACGAGTCTCATCATAATGAATGTAGCTCAACGCATGCGCAACACCGACAGATATCTCCAATCTTCGCACCCATGTCAACAACATCGAGTCACTTAGATAGTTACCAAGACTTCCCCTGGTCTCATCCCTGATAATGATGATCTTCTCATCATTCTCATCACAAAACCCAACAAGAGAAACCACATTTTTATGCTTGAGACTAGAAAGCATCGAAATCTCCGTCCAAAACGCCTGTTCTCCATCATTCCTTTCTTTATTTAACCTCTGAGCACGGATATCAATCAACTCACCGGACCACAAGAGCTGTCCCGTGTAATGATTTCCAAAATTAGCTTCTCCCAGGAAATTTTCATCAGCGAAGTTGTTGGTGGCGGATAGGATATTTTCAAGGGGGACTCTGAGGTGAGCAAATTCTTTCATTATCTGTAAAATAGTTAAGTTAAAATGTGAGTTAGAAAAAGGGAGTTTAATAATGCGTACAAAGTGTTTGATAAAATTCCTGAACCATGTCTAAGACAGGTTAGTTAGAAGTTTAGGAAGTGATCAAGTGAATGGTCTTATTAAGTTTCATTGTTTTGGTGAGTGACTTCATGTTGATATTTGGTCTTGGTTAATGTAGTCAATATTTGCTCCTAAGGTGTTTTTTAAAGCATTTGGTCCTGAATCAGATGATGTAAGTATGGACTACATGGGCGATACTTTGTCTACCTGATGCAGTTTTGATGGGATAATATGGATTGGAATCGTCTTGTTTGTTCCCTCATTGCATTCAAAGACATGTTTTTGTCTTGTGGATAAGTTCATAAAGTGGTATTCAGAAGGAAAAAACTATGCGATGTGCTTTGTGTAACAGTAAATTTTTAACGTTGCAATATACTTTTGTTTAGTGTTGATATTTAGTCATTTGATGTTTGAAGTTGTTTCCAGTGACATGTTTTCGTTGCAGTTGCAGGATACTTTATTTGACAATAGTGGAATTGGAGGATTTTCAGGATATTGAAAGGAATGGAGAGACATTATTAAATGTTGTAATGGAAACTTTTTAAAGTCAACTTGCTGATTTTGAAAGGGAAGAACTCTCCTGCTGTGGAAAGAAAAACTAGCAGTAAGATGCTAAGATGCTGATGCTGGTATTTGTTAATCTGAAATTGAATGTATATGAAATTGGAGAGCAATGAGACACGTGAATATGAAGGAAAGTATAATTATGTTCCAGGTTGATGATGTTCAACTCATACTTTGAGATTTGTTCATCCCATTTAACTGTATATACTTATGTTATGTTCATCTCGAAAGTCATAGGAACTTGAATATAAAACTGTTGAGGAAGATCAAGAGCTTGTATAAGTTTGATCTCTATGGAACTCATTTAGATTTTTCATTTACCATTAGCGAAATATGGAAATCTGTTGAGTTTGAGTAATATTTCTTTAGACTTTATGAAATCCAATGATTATGCTACTCATTCTTGTTTCAGGCACAAAATGATTTTTCCAAAGCGTATGAGAAGGGGACCCATAATACAAGGACCAATTGAAGGGCTATATATGGAAAGCCTTGAAAAGTGGCAAGGTAATGTTTCAAAGCGATCAATAATCCCAAAAGTCAACTGATAACTGCTTATATAATACAGAAAAGAATAAACGCTGAAATTAGAAGGTTGTTACCCATTTGACCCGTAGCATTGTTTCAACTTTCAAAGCAGATTAGCTATCCCATAAGGTTGTTACCCATTGCTTGGATACAATATTGATAAGTAGTTCGGGCGTGTGTTGAGTGTAGATGTCAAATTTTATTTCGTTGAGTATTCTTTTTCAAACTAATACGTGTCTTATCTTATCTGTTTATGCCTCTGTTAGGCGGAATAAAGAGGCCAAGGGATCATATTAAGATAACAAAGGTCAAAAGGATTATTATGGGCTATATTGAGAAGGTAGTTGTTTCGTTTTCGTGATGTTTTGTTTATTGGCCATCATTTAGCTTCCTTTTTCGCCTTTTTAACATGTCGGTTTTTGGTGTTTCATGGTGCTAATGGGATATTAATGTTGTGTTTAATCTCTTATATACTACCTTGTGAATATTGTAATGAACTTCCTAAACTACAGGTAGATTTTATAAGGAAAACGACAAAAAACGATTGAACTTGACTTGTTGTTGTCATTGTGTAGCCAACTATTTTTTTTTCATTGTAACACAAACCTTTGAATTTTTGTCATTGTATGTAGCCGATTAGGTGAATTTGTGTTATTGTATGTACCCAGTCAGCTTAGCGTTACATCGTTAGTCCTTTTATATTAACTGTCGTTAGTAAATAACTTAAAATTTCGTTCTCTTCACGTTTTATTCGCTTTCATCCGCTCTTATACGCTTTTGTCCGCTTTTATACTTTTTCGTCCGCTGCTTTTTCCCGTTTTTACGTTTCGATGTTTTTACATTCTCGCCCGCTTTCTTACGCCGTCCGCTTTTACGCTTTCATTCGCTTTATACGTTTTAGTCCGCTTTTATAAGTTTTCATCCGTTTTATATGTTTTCGTTCGCTTTCATCTGCTTTTATACGTTTTCAATCGCTTTTCATCCGCTTTATATTTTTCGTCCATTTTATACGTTTTGCCGCTTTTAAATGTCTTCGCCGATTTTCTAACGTTGCTCTGTTTATATATGTTTTGCTCGTTTTATCTGTTTTATACGTTTCGTCTTTTTGTTTTCATCTTTTCTTACACCTTCATCCATTTTATATCGTTTTTGTCCGTATTCTTAAGTTTTATACATTTTGTCCGAAAAGTAAGAAAATGAACGAAAAGTAAGAAACCAACGAAAGCGTATAAAAAGATGAAAATGTTAGAAAATGATTAAAACTTTAAAAAAAAAGTATTTAAAGTGTATAAAAACAATTGAAAACGAAGAAAACGGATGAAAACGATATAACACGAATGGAAATGTAAAAACGGACACAACGATAAAACGGATGAAACGTAAGAAAATGACGAAACGATAATAACGAACTAAACGCAAGAAAATGTACGAAACGTAAGTAAACAAACGAAATGTAAAAACGGATGAAAGCATTGGACCAAAATGTATAAAACGGACGAAAAAGTATAAAACGGATTAAAATGTATAATAACGGACTAAAACGAATAAAACGTAAGAGAACGAATTTTAAGTTATTTACTAACGACCGTTAGTAAATAAGGACTAACGATGTAACGCTAAGCCCGACCGGTACATACAATAACACAAATTCACCTAATCGGCTACATACAATGACAAAATTCAAAGGTTTGTGTTACAATGAAAAAAATAGTTGATTACACACAATGACAACAAGTGTCAAGTTCGACGATTTTTTATCATTTTCCCATTTTATAACTATACTTTTAAAATTTTGATTTTACTTTGTAACTCAAAGAATCCCTAGTTTCTAATTTTAATCGTCTACAAGGGACATTCCCCAGTTTCATATAAAGGTCATAGTTCACAAATGTTCTCCTTTTGAAACCCGGTTTGACCGGTCGAAGTGGTTCCGAAGTAGATACAGGTAAAAAAAAAACCCGGTGTGACCCGCCGGGTTTTACCCGTCTCTATAATTCCGGCGGGGTTTGTCATTAAATCTTTTATATGTGTTCCAAATTCCTTTTTACAAGTTTTTAAAGGCTTTAAAAGCTGTTTAGAAAAGTTTTTATGGTGTTTTAAACACTTTCTATATGCTATTTGAACAGCAGAAAGATGGGCTATTTGGACAGGCTTATATGCTGTTTTAACAGCTTTTATCACAGCCTTTACATGGCTGTTTGGAAACAAGTTTTTGCAGCAATTACATGCTCTCTTTTTTTAGCAGCAATTACAGCTTTTATATGCTGTTCCGACACACTTTTTACAGCAACCATTTTTTTTGCAGCAATTACATGTTTGTATGCTGTTTTTCTACAGCGATTGGCAATTAGATACTTTTAAAGGTTTGTATGATGTTTTTCAGAGCAATTACAGGTTTAGAGTTAAAATTCTAAACAGAGCATGAGCATGATATTATACTCTTTGATTCAGGATAATCTGTGCAAGTCGAATGGTCTAATTGTGAAACTGATCAGAGGCTAATAAGGTACTAGGAGTTTTATAGGGTCTAGATAAACTGTAAACTGATAAGAGTGAAGGTGTATACACTCAAACAAATAGATAGTAGTACTTATTATTATAGAAAGATGGAAGAGGAAAAACTATCTTACCTCATTCTGATGCTCGAGTTGAAGTTCCAACGCTTTCTCAAGTCTTGTGACAATGTCATCAATATTTGGGCGCTGAGATTGTTCTTCGTTCAAGCAGGAGTATGCCGTTTCAGCAAAACGTTGAGCGACTGTGGATCAATTTGTTTCTGTAGATCCCAATAAATTATCTCATTTAGTTTTCCTCTCTATAATGGAGAATGACTGATGGAGCCAAATACTTATTACCCTCGTCGGTGATTATAGATTTCCTACCACACAATAGTTCAAACATTACAATCCCAAAGGAGTAAATATCTGACTTGTGGCTTACATTGTTAGTCTCTATATGTCGGGTCTGTATACCCTCGATATCCCAAACTTTATCAACATGGAATGAATGAAGTCTCTGAGATGCTTCAATCTTCATGGAAAGTCTAAATTCAGATAACTTGGGCTCAAAGTTACCATTTATTAGAACTGTGTCACTGTCGATGTTTCTATGTATAACGCTAAAATCGCAGTGCTCGTCATAATGAATGTAACTCAATGCATGCGCAATACCGAGACATATCTCCAATCTTCGCACCCATGTCAACATCATCGTATAGTCTAAGTAGTTATCAAGACTAAACAAGGTCTCAAGCTTGATAATGATGATCTTCTCATCATTCTCATCACAAAACCCAACAAGAGAAACCACATTTTTATGCTTGAGACAAGAAAGCAATGAAATCTCCATCCAAAACTGTTCTTCTTTTTCATCCCATTCTTTATTCCACCTCTGAGCATGGATATCAATCAGCTCGCCGGACCACAACAGCTGTCCCTGATAATGATTACCAAATCCACCTTTGCCTCTGAAATTTTCTTCAGCGAAGTTGTTGGTCGCGGATATTACATCTTCAAGTGGAATTTTTAAGTGAGCAAAGTCGTCATGATTGAGTGAAGACATCATGTATGTATCGGTTTGTTTGTCTGAACAAAAAAAGGGTGAGTGGGTTGTTACAAAAAGAATCGAATGAGTGTTTGGGTAATATACATAAAAATCTGATCGGTGGTTTGGGTTACAAAATGAGGCTAATTGAAGGAGATCTGAAAGATATACACAGAGAGTAGTAGTGGGTGGACTGGTAGTCAATAGTCAAAAAGGAGTGAGGTAGGTGGTGGTGATATACAAATGTTTTAGCATGCGTTTGTGGTTGTGGATGAGTAATCTATATGTCTGCATAAGAGCAAAGGGTATGGGAGGAAGATAACATGCCAAAGGGAAAAAAAAATATCAATAACATGCCATTACCATACCATCTAACATGCCATTTGTGAGCCAAAAATTGTTTGAGTTGGTTGAGTGGCTCAAGCCAAAGGAGAAAGAGGACAAAGTTTTACTATTTTTATTTTTATTTTTTTAGTGTATTGTGAGTGAGGGGTATTTTTAGTGCAGATTTTGTGACCCAATAACACGTTATTGGTGTGTTATGAGGAGGTGTTTGAGTTATTAGGCATCCACTATAAGAGGTTCGTGAAAAGGTTTATAAAATTTGAAGAGGTTTATAAATTGAGTCACCATAGTGATGGGAGGTTTATGATGACATTGAATGAAATAGGTCTAAGTTTATAGACCTTTCATTGCAACTAAATACATGTAATTCATTTAATACCTCATTAAATTATAAAGTTTTAACAAGTTTAACCATAGTGATAATAGGTTTATAAAATGAGAAATTTAAGAGCATATGACATGGAAATTTTATAAACCTTTTCATAAGGTTTACCATAGGAGATGCTCTTAGTAAGTTACTGAGAGGTGTATGATGTGGCGATGAGGTGACATACCAATAACATGTTATTGGTATCCACGATACCTTGTGCTCTAATTCTGTTCTATTATTATTAAAAGACTATATTGACTTCGCATTTGTATTGGAAACTTACTTTATTTGTTATACTAGTATCTACCGGTGGAAAGAGTAAAAAGAATTTTGTTAGACGCATTAAAGGATCTTCCACAAAACAATCAATACTGTTGGGTGTCGGCGGATTGATTTTTTGTGATTCACTTCCCACAAAACCAATCCTTCACGACATCTCGGCGTGTGGATTGTTTTTGTGAGAGATACTTTGTGGATGTATCATTGCTAAAAAAAAGGTGTTGAACTGTTGATACTCACACCACAACTTTTTATATTTTCATCCTAATCTGTGCAATACAGTGTTGTACGGTGTGCTATACTGCTTGTACAAAATGATGTAACTATCAAATAAAATGGTATGAGTATAACACCCAAAACAAATGGTTTTCAACTTGCGTATGTATTACTCTTACTTTGAAAATAAAACATCACTAATAGTAAATATCAACATCTTGACAAAAATTTATGAAAGATGATGATAGTAGCATTCTCTGCTTACACAAATAAACCGAATGATAAATTAAATTAAATTTGAAAAAAAAAAAAAAAAAAAAAAAAAAACTACAATACTCCTTTAAATATTGCATTTGAACTACAATCTCGAACACAACAAAAATATGCATAAACGATGTAAACTATGTATGAAAGGGGATGTAGCATGTGTTTTAAACAAAAGCTATTGGTACGCGTGTGTATAATGACCATTGGTAGGTTGTTGTTTCTTCAACTTTCAAGAAGGAGATGAATACTTTTTAGCGCTACAACATGAAAATGAACGACATTTTACACATAAATGTAGATAAATAATTCAAAATTCAAGAAGATAAAATTTGTGAGAAAATGATATTAAAAATATGAAGCATTTTACATACAAATGTAGATAAATAATTCAAAGTTCCACAAGATGTAAGAGAAAAAAATGTGAAAAATTGGTATTGTTATATTCACAAAAGTTTACAAAAGTTTTCACAAAATGATGTGGCATGATAAATCTAACTTAAAAACATCCCTTATTTTGTTAATTGCCCAATAGATGTAATCATTACAACTTACAATGACACATCATTTAGTAAAAATGTTTTTATTAAATTTATATGGATGTATTATTTCTCGAAACTTAAAAGTAATTGAAATAGAAGCCAAAGTACATACATTTAGAGCACCATGCGCTCCAGAGCCATAGACTCGTGTTGTTAGATAAAAGTGTTGCTAACTTATCACTTTTTTCATATAAATTAACACAAAACATCATCATTCAATAACTCAAGTTATTGGGACGCACATGGACCACACAGTTTTTAATTTTTATCATTTATCTAACAAAACAACACATTTCATTAAATTAAAAAAACAATACAATAAACATATATATCCATTAAAAAAATATAGTTTAGTGATTAATGTTCGATAGATGATCAACAATATCTTGTTTGGAGAATTGTTGAGAGTGCAACCTAAATCCCACATCATTGAATATGTGATCTGAAATTTAGCAAGCTTGGTTGGTTACTTTCCCTTTTTATATTATCAATTGGTTTTAAAACGAAGCCCAATTGGGCTTATATGTACTAAGATATTAATTAAACAAGTGTTTAATACCCGCCGCTCCGCCGCAGAGTTTTCCGATACCGTGTTTTGTGACCGTTAATTGCGATACTTTTATACTACAGTCCAGCTGCCATTTCAATATCCAAACGCATCGATTTAAGCCCTCGCTTCAACATCCAAAATCCACCCATTTAAGCCGGCAACCGCACCCATTTCAGTCCCATTTCAGCAGCCAAATGCACCCACTTCAACCGCTGTTTCAGCATCCATATCCATCCTTTTCACCCGTGTTGCACCACCTGAACATCTCCATTTCAGCCCCAATAATCGACCTGCAGTTAGGCAGCAGCGGATTATAAGTTAGCGCGTTCCATAAAATCGTTATAGTTGCATTTAAAATTGAGCCATGAACTAATGCATATTATGGATTAAAGATTGAAGGTATTACTATATATGGACCTAGCACCATGAGCTTATGACCTGTTGGTTTATATGTATACAATTTATAAAAAAAAAAGGAAAAACTTACTTGTCGCCAGCTGATGTGGCCAAAGGTCATAGTAGCAAACATTTGTGTTTAGTACCATTTATGCTTAAGGGCTTGACGAATATAAAATTGTACATGGCATTTGGCTATACCTTGAGACACCTCTGCCAGTCGCCTTTTGCAACTTGCATAGCGGGCCGATCGTTCCTGGCATCAGCCGTAGGACTTTGAAGACATATTCCAAAGTAACTGTTCATAGGCGCCAAGAAGTTGCAACAACTCTGCGCTGCTACCAGTTTGGAAATCAAGAACCACCGGTCCAGGACCTGTATGTATTCCTAATGTCAGCATACAGCAGAACACAAAACATGGGTAATTGACAGTGGGCAATATAGTCGCAACCTTATAAGAAAAGATATTCTGAAGAAGTGTTGTGGCATCAAGTTCGTTGTTGCCTTGAATCAACTTGTTGACAATAACAGGTACCTCCGACCGTCCACCTGATGTCAACATGTGGCTGACCAAGAGTAAGTACCAACGCTTCCAACATCGCACGCTGACACTTACACCCACATGTTCATACCTGTGGTGGATAAGCATGGTCAATGTGTTCATCGGTCCCCAAACCTGCCCGATCTCTTTGTCCTGTGTCAAACAGAGAAACTATTAGTAACAACCGCAAGTAGACTGAACCAAGAAGATGATGTACAGAAGGACCACAAAAGTAAAAGATAACGACACGAACTTCCAACGCCGGACTGATAGGCCCCCTCAACAAATATTGGTTGCATAACTCCTGCAAGGGTGATTACCTGATCCAGGAACACCATTCGGACAATAAGTATAACCAACATAGCAGTATAGCACTTTTCCAGATAAATATGCCTTGATAATGAAAAAGAACATGTGGTAAGAAAATATATCGGTCCATTTTAAAACGTTGATCAGCTAAAATCACCGGTAGATAAAAGAATGATGGTGACTAAAATAATACCCAAATACTAAGAATTGTGACAAAAAATTGCAAGATAAAAGCTGAGCAACTTACATTAGCAGGACCGGATTCAACCGGCAAAAAATGTACTAATAATACGGGGACCTGATTACGCAGGTACTAACAAATTATCTTGCCTTGGGGCATGGACCTGCTGCGTTGATTGTTTCCAACCGAACGATTACTAACACTTGTAACAACAGCAGACTGGAAAGAATTAGTGTCGCCTAAACCATTGTCAAGATCTTGTATACAGTAATCTATTAATGTAAAACTGATAAGTAGGCTCGCCGAGTGCTGAACAATATCGTGCGACAGTGGTAGATGGGGACACAGAATACTTCCCTATGTTTCGCTGGCATCTGTAACAACACGCTCCAAAGAAAACACTAAGACTCAAACCATGATTTATATCTTATACCAACAATGTAAAAAACTCTAAAGATACCAAACCAGATTGTGCTACAGTAAGTTTATGACTACAATAACATAACATATATCACAAAACCGAATATAAAACCATCAAATATAGTTAACCCAAAGGAGATTATAATAATATAAGTTGGTTCTACTGTTATTTGAGCAGTATCAGCAGCTAAAACATCTTTTTTGTACCTTTATGTATGAAACGAATGATGTTTCATATCAACCCACTATGTTTTATCCGGGTCCCAAAATATACCCATGTTAACCCATTACCCAACTGGCCACCTACGGCTCCGTTTGCCGTATAATTTTTTTTTTTTTAATTTTGTATATCACATAATTACTTCTAAAATGCAATGCCACACACCCTTCATTTCTAAAAGAAAGGGTACTTGAAAGGGTAGTTGGGTGGCAGCTGATTTATTTATTGTGTAAAAGAGTATTAGAGAGCGCTGGGGATATTTATAGTGTGTACTGTTAAAGAACATGAAACAACTACCTGCTCGCCTATGTAAGATACAGCATAAAACCAATCATTCAAGACAGGTGAAACACGTGATTGAAACTAATTTCCCTGGTCCGCATCTCCTGAGCCCACAACCACTTCATTTCCTCCCTTTACTTCGCAATTCACACACCTGTGGTAAACACTAATTATTTGACAAATAACATGTGTCGATAAAAGTGATAAATTTACAATGTAATAGAAAAGTACCTGTGACGTTGCCAAACCTAATAGAAGATTTATCAGTAGCGCTATTTGTGGCATTTAAAAGTGAGTGATTTATCTTCGAGTTGTTTTTACATATGGCTCCTGCACCCGTGGCCCTGCCAAAAGCTTACCACACCACAAACTTATAACAAAGATAAATCACTTACTTTTCGTATGCCTTTTGACCGAAAACTATTAGACACAAAATTACATTATTGATCGCAAAATATGAGGCTCGATATGCAACTATGGGATCGTCACGAACACTCCGCCGTGGTCGCATCCACTTTCGAATGTGGATGCCCCGCCAAGATACGGGTCTCGTAAACCATGTTCCAAAGGAATATAAGTGCAAAAATCATCATCGCCTATTATTGATATAAGATATAATGGAGCGAGCATGCTCGGATAGGCTAACAATCCAAAAAGCTGGATACGTTCATTATGGCTGCAAACCTGACGGTTTGCCACGCCAGTTTAACGACCACAGCTTTGGTCGACCAATTTTAGATTAATCATAGCCCCTATAATCAATATCATTATCATGGTAAGAATCAAGAAAGTGGATACATCCGCATGGTCGCAAACCTAATGATTTGCCTTGCCAAGGTGCGAATGATCACACCTTTAATGGTCCAGTCCTACATTTATCACAACCTCCTATAATCAGTCACCGATAACCTATGGTTACAAAATGAAAGCAATAGAAGTGTCTACACAGTCGGTTAGAGCAAACGTGCATATATCTTACTCATGTTGGGCCAACATCGCAAAAGCAGACAGCCAAAGAACGAAGCCCAAACGAATAGTTTAAGATTATTTTAGATTCATCATAGCCTATATAACCTGATGATTTACCACGCCATGAAGCAAACTATCACAACTTTAGTCAACCAATTCTAGATTCATCACAGCCTGCTATAATCAATATCATCATAATGGTAAGAATCAAAGAAAGTGGATATATCCGGCATGGCTGCAAACCTAACGGTTTGCCTTGCCAAGGCGCGAATAATCACACCTTCAATCGATGGGTTTCGATTTATGACAGCCCCATATAACCAACTACCAATAGCCTGTGGTCACAAAACCAAATTAAGGACAATAAGCTACCAACCTTCACTGTCATTACTTTCATACTGGAAAACCACATCGACGTACCAAGAAAACACAACTTCCATTTCAACAATGCCACGAACAATGGCTACTAAAATCACCATTTCATCAAGCTATTCATAAACCTTTATCCACCCCTAACACCTAAAACATTAAAATCCAATCTTCAATTATACCAACCAAAAAACATAACTCTTAAAACGCAACAAACACTAAAAAAACACATAAAATCCACCAAAAAATGAGGCGGTGCATTTCTTGATTTGTGTGGGAGTTGTTTGATGATAATAGCTTATGGGAAAAGAAGTTGGTGTGACTCTTATCCTTGTGGTAATCAAATAAACGCAAGGAATGGGCTCGGGAAACGGAAATGGCCCAAATAGGAAAACATTACACGACCAGGCCCAAACACGGGAGGAATAAAATAAGTGAAAACGCCCTCCTATTATGGTACGTTTGATACAGAGAATTTCAGAGAAATAAAATGAAGCAGATAATAGAATTTCAGGGAAATGAATTAGTTGAGAGATTTATGAAATTCCGTCGTTTGGTAACGAGAGAATTGACCTCGGAGAATTTAAATTTTTTGTGTTAGTTAAAATAAATGAAATAATATATAAAAGACAACACATATAAATTGAAATATTAATTTTGCATTCAATACAAAAATATAAAACAAATAAAATAACAAAAATCTATTTCATTACAAATGAATAAAAAGATTTACAACAATAGTTTGAGTCATTATTTAAACCATTTCCATGGCTAAAGTAATTTGCTATAAAAAGTGTATCTTACATTTGTTTTAGGGCACAGTTACGTCACGCTCTAAACAAAACAGGAGGAAACCCATTTCCACTCAAGATGAGATGGAAAGACAATAAAAAAATACACTACAGAGAATTGGGAAGGAAATTTAAATCTCCGTTTTTTTTTTTTCTTTTTTTTCCATGACATACTAAACAAAGGAATTGATGACAATTCTATTTCTCTGTCTCTTTTTCTCCTTACCAAACACACCCTTAGCGTTTATAGTAATTTTTAAAATATATTTTATTTTCCTTTCTCATTGTAGAGTGTTCAAATCAATCACAAATTGGTAAAAAGATATTCTTAAAATATTCATAAAAAGGTGTGAATTGATGGAACACTTTGACTCGGAGGTTTTTTGGCACCAGTCATTATCCATCCCACAAATAATAGTTCCTGTAATTCTCTTGACCTCATGGGTACCAACCTGAGTGAGCAAGAGACGAGACTTGAACCTTTGACATTTTATCCACAAAATCTCTCCGGTGGTCCTATGAGTTTTTAAGATGGGTACCAAATGAACTAAGACGTTTGCTTGATATTCTTAAAATATCAAAAACAGCTTTTATATGTAAACGATTAAAAATAATTTAATTTATATACCTATAAGACAATTTGTAAAAAAATGTGTTAATAAACCATTCAAATCATTCTAACAAAAGATATTTGTCCCATATGAACCCAAGACTATTGATAACAAAAATTACGAGATTACTTCAAAATCCAAATTGTTATGGGGAGATGTTTATAGACAGTGATAATGCTACTTTTCATGCCCGTCCATCATGCCTAAAATCTACCATCTCCTTCTCTTATGAGTTTATCCTACTTTTCATTTACAAAGACCTAAGGATTTATTTAGGGATATTATGGAAAAACTTAATTGTATCGGGAGGTGCCGTAGGTATGTATCTTTTCTATTCCATCTTCCTTTATTTTGAATTTTTTGTTTATGGGCACCGTGGAACAGCTTACCTAGGCGAAATAGTTGGAAATGTTATGGCCATCGATACCTTGTCCAATCGTATGAAGTTATGTAAAACGAAAATATTTGATTGTCACATACTCATATTCTAATGCTTATCTCTCACACACGTTAATCTTCATCTAATACCTTAGATTACTCCATGTTTTATTTGGCATGATCAAATTGACCACTGTGTTCAGAACTCGCTTAAATTTGAGGAATTTGATATGATTACCACTTTTGCTCGAGTATGGAGTTAAAATATTATATTTCGCTTATTCCAAAATATATATAATGCTTCTAGAGTGTATGTCCCAGATAGGTGTAGGTTAAGTAATGAGTCAACCTTCCTTTGTTGTGGAACTTTTTGATTTTTTTTCCCTTTTGAATAATTGGTTCTCTTCTCACACAAAAACTCGCTTTTATCTGATCATTAGCCTTAACATAATAATTTAATTATTGCTAAACAAAATGATTTAGGATTTTGAAACACTTTGGATGACTTGCATCTAATCAAACTATTATTAAACTTGACCCATTTGACCCATTGGAGATATGATATTACCAAAATCAGCCCAACTTCTAAGTAAATGGGTCAAAATTTCTACTGCCGCAAACTTTGACTTTGGATCAAAATTTCTATAAAATTACGTAAAGCTGAAGTATTTGTTACTTTGTAAATACAGAAGCAGGAGGCTCGAGAGTAACACGTGTTGTGCTAAATGATACACACAGGAAGCACAGAGGAGTTGATTATAGTTCTTGTTTCTTCGTCATGTGTTATTGTATCATTAGTATTTAAAAAAAAAAGACTTTTAGGTAGTGTTTGATAATGACTTAAAGAGTCTTAATTGTAAAATAGCTAAGTTAATTAAGTCACTAATTGAGTGTTTGTTTGGTGCTTAATTTAAATGGATGACTTCTAGAAAAACCATGAGAGTGAGGGTCTCTATATTAAGTCATCACTTTTATCATACATTTACATATTTACCCTTCCACTTCTTAACATTTAATCAACACTTATTTCAAATAAAAGGGTATAACAATAATTTTATAATTCGTACACTTTATTCAAAGACACAAAACAAACAACCATTTATTCATCTACTAATGTATAAATATATATCTGATTGTACACTTTAATTTAATATGACTTAATATAAAAATACTAAACAAATGCACCCTAACCTCCTTATAAAGACCTTCTAACAAAATCACGGGTCTAAGTAAGTTTTTTGCACACTCAAATGCATATAGACCCGCTCATTTGATAAGAACACGCCTTTAAGATAAAATTGCATCTAGACCGGTGGTATTGCATCCACCGCCTATATATTTAACAAATAGACCGCCCGCTACATATAAAGCCGCCCAAAAGTACTGCTTAATTTTTTCACTTATTTTGGGCGGTAGTTTTACCTCTCACTTTTTCAATCACACTCAAAACTCTCATTCCAAAATCCAAACTTGTTGAGCACAATTATAGATCCAATCCTTCAAGAATCGGTATGTAACATTGCTTCTATTATCAACTGGATTTGTTCTTCAAATGTTAGATCTCGAACTTGATTACTACAAAGATCTTTATTAGGGTTCATCACAACCTTTGATTTTGGTCAAATTGGTTCTTATATCATGTGGGTATATGTTTATTTATGCTTTTAGTTGCTTAATTTTTCATATCGTAAATCAATATAAGTTGAAAAATAGCTTTGTTAGGATAGGTTATAAGAATTGGGGTTTTTAGTTTAGTGTTTTTGTATGTTTAAATTTTTGATATTTTATAATTAAGTAAGTTTTTTTTTTTTTTTTTTTTGTTATACATGACTTATGCTTGGATATTGATAGATGCAGTAGGTGGTCGATATGAACTTACCACTAACTTGGTTGTGATGATTTTTATGTACATACGGAGATAGTGAGCCAACAGATTGCAAGGTCACTACTTATTTAATGTTTGTAACTTGTAACGTATGGATTATATTATCGCAAAATATTTTTATTAACGATTTCATAAGCAATCCTTTTGGAGTTTGTTGGTGTTGTTTCTATTCGCCGAAAATTCACTAATCTAAACACCCTATCATTATTTTTACTGAACCATGTAATTTGTTGATTGACCTTTTGGTACTTTATGTTATAGGCATGGACTTAGAATGATGCAGAGCCGATGGTCCAGAGTTCGTGACTCAATGTCCAATCAGACCAGGCGACTTGTACACATAAGTTCATCATACAAGACCAGAAAGGCATGTTAGGTGGCATGCACATAGCCGATGGTTAAGAGCCACTGTCTATGGTGCATTTGTTATCTGTCCCAAGTTGAGTGTTCATACCCTTTTCCTAAGCCAAAACTAGAACTCACAATCGCTTTAGGTACGATAAATTATACATCGAAATAATTAGTATCCCGCAACAAGAAGGTCGTTGTATGTATCATTCAACTTTCATATAGTACGTACTAATCGCTGGATGGTCAATCGGGTTGTCGGGTCGGGTTAGAGGTTTATCGGCCTGGTTCTATCGGGTTTGAAAAATAAAACTAACCCACAACCGTCCAGTGGTAAAGAAGGAAGCTGATGCAAATTCAAATGATGGAGATTTTTGCGTTCTGTTGTTCCGCTCACTCATTAGTGCCGACAAACCAGTTATCCCTCCATCCGTTTAGCTTTATAATTTCTTTACTTTTTTGACACATGCTTTCATATGTGTGTGAAATTGTTCAAGATTGTAACTGAACCTCAAATCGAAGCCCAAGAGATAAAAATACTTTTGAAGTCTTTAGAATTAATCATTTTAGAAGTCGTATACTTTCAATCGTGCAAAACTTTGGGCCTACAGAAGCTATAAAGATATTTGCTCTAGAAATAGTCACATACATTTCTTGTTTTTAATTACACGAGACAAATTTAAAATGTTATTGGGATATTACAAAGTTGTTGTTTGTAGTTGTTCCTTTTTTAATATTTAAAAAAAAAAAACTGCCATTAATCCCTGATATCATTATTAAAAGCATTTTTAAATCTGCATTTACGCATCTGGGATCTCCTAACGGTATCCAAATGTTTTGAAAAACTTATGTAGGAAATGGACTTCATAAAACAAGGGAGCTTTACTGCTGAGGAGCTTGATGCTTTAGTGTCCGTGCTGAAATTAGCAGGAAGTGGACAGAGTAGGATTGCGGATAGGAGAGGGGAAACCGCTCCTACACCGTCCATGGATAAGTCAATCACCAGTCTAGAGGGGATGGGGGTAAAGATCTATGGACTCAAGGAGCCTAAAATAGAGGACTCAAAATCTGAGATATCATGGGAAAACATTGCTGGGTATACTCAGCAGAAAAGGTACGAAACTTTAATAAGTTCATATATTTACCTATTACAGTTATCAAATGGACAAGCCATCAATGGAAGATAAGGGTATGTTTTTTGACCGTCTGATTGAAGCTGTTTTGTCAATACCATCAGAGGGAGCTGCAAAGAAGTCCCAAAAGTCGGTTGCTGTTTCTGAACTCAGCAAGGCGCCAAAGGTAGACACCGCCCTTGAGAATGTGCCTAAAAGCTAAAGCTGAGGCCGAGGGCCATGCCCTCCGCAGATTGAGAATGTGCCTACGCGATGTTTGCAACCGGTAAGCTTTTCCTCGTTGTTTTGAATCTTTTCTACTGTGACTGCTATCCATACACTAGATGATAACGATTTCCCTGACACAATTTATCATCATCATCAATGTAATGACATGCAAAATATTCAGAAGTAAGCACATGCATGATTTAATGAGATTACCATGCTGTATTCTAAAAATAACAACCCATAACAATCAAAATTTTAGCATCACATTTAATTTGGAACATGTTATTGGGAATCGATTTAAGCCCTCGTTTCAACATCCAAAATCCACCCATTTAAGCCGGCAACCGCACCCATTTCAGTCCCATTTCAGCAGCCAAATGCACCCACTTCAACCGCTGTTTCAGCATCCATATCCATCCTTTTCACCCGTGTTGCACCACCTGAACATCTCCATTTCAGCCCCCAATAATCGACCTGCAGTTAGCAGCAGCGGATTATAAGTTAGCGGCTCCATAAAATCGTTATAGTTGCATTTAAAATTGAGCCATGAACTAATGCATATTATGGATTAAAGATTGAAGGTATTACTATATGGACCTAGCACCATGAGCTTATGACCTGTTGGTTTATATGTATACAATTTATAAAAAAAAAGGAAAAAACTTACTTGTCGCCAGCTGATGTGGCCAAAGGTCATAGTAGCAAACATTTGTGTTTAGTACCATTTATGCTTAAGGGCTTGACGAATATAAAATTGTACATGGCATTTGGCTATACCTTGAGACACCTCTGCCAGTCGCCTTTTGCAACTTGCATAGCGGGCCGATCGTTCCTGGCATCAGCCGAGGACTTTGAAGACATATTCCAAAGTAACTGTTCATAGGCGCCAAGAAGTTGCAACAACTCTGCGCTGCTACCAGTTTGGAAATCAAGAACCACCGGTCCAGGACCTGTATGTATTCCTAATGTCAGCATACAGCAGAACACAAAACATGGGTAATTGACAGTGGGCAATATAGTCGCAACCTTATAAGAAAAGATATTCTGAAGAAGTGTTGTGGCATCAAGTTCGTTGTTGCCTTGAATCAACTTGTTGACAATAACAGGTACCTCCGACCGTCCACCTGATGTCAACATGTGGCTGACCAAGAGTAAGTACCAACGTTTCCAACATCGACGCTGACACTTACACCCACATGTTCATACCTGTGGTGGATAAGCATGGTCAATGTGTTCATCGGTCCCCAAACCTGCCCGATCTCTTTGTCCTGTGTCAAACAGAGAAACTATTAGTAACAACCGGCAAGTAGACTGAACCAAGAAGATGATGTACAGAAGGACCACAAAAGTAAAAGATAACGTACACGAACTTCCAACGTCGGACTGATAGGCCCCCCCTCAACAAATATTGGTTGCATAACTCCTGCAAGGGTGATTACCTGATCCAGGAACACCATTCGGACAATAAGTATAACCAACATAGCAGTATAGCACTTTTCCAGATAAATATGCCTTGATAATGAAAAAGAACATGTGGTAAGAAAATATATCGGTCCATTTTAAAACGTTGATCAGCTAAAATCACCGGTAGATAAAAGAATGATGGTGACTAAAATAATACCCAAATACTAAGAATTGTGACAAAAAATTGCAAGATAAAAGCTGAGCAACTTACATTAGCAGGACCGGATTCAACCGCAAAATGTACTAATAATACGGGACCTGATTACGCAGGTACTAACAAATTATCTTGCCTTGGGGCATGGACCTGCTGCGTTGATTGTTTCCAACCGAACGATTACTAACACTTGTAACAACAGCAGACTGGAAAGAATTAGTGTCGCCTAAACCATTGTCAAGATCTTGTATACAGTAATCTATTAATGTTAAAACTGATAAGTAGGCCTGCGTCGAGTGCTGAACAATATCAAGCGACAGTGGTAGATGGGGACACAAAATACTTCCCCTATGTTTCGTTGGCATCTGTAACAACACGTTCCAAAGAAAACACTAAGACTCAAACCATCATTTATATCTTATACCAACAATGTAAAAAAAACTCTAAAGATACCAAACCGTATTGTGCTACAGTAAGTTTATGACTACAATAACATAACATATATCACAAAACCTAATATAAAACCAGCGAATATAGTTAACCCAAAGGATATTATAATGATATAAGTTGGTTCCACTGTTATTTGAGCAATATCAGCAGCTAAAACATCTTTTTTTGTACCTTTATGTATGAAACGAATGATGTTTTATATCAACCCACTATGTTTTATCCGGGTCCCAAAATATACCCATGTTAACCCATTACCCAACTGGCCACCTACGGCTCCGTGTGCCGTATAATTTTTTTTTTAATTTTGTATATCACATAATTACTTCTAAAATGCAATGCCACACACCCTTCATTTCTAAAAGAAAGGGTACTTGAAAGGGTAGTTGGGTGGCAGCTGATTTATTTATTGTGTAAAAGAGTATTAGAGAGCGCTGGGGATATTTATAGTGTGTACTGTTAAAGAACATGAAACAACTACCTGCTCGCCTATGTAAGATACAGCATAAAACCAATCATTCAAGACAGGTGAAACACGTGATTGAAACTAATTTCCCTGGTCCGCATCTCCTGAGCCCACAACCACTTCATTTCCTCCCTTTACTTCGGCAATTCACACACCTGTGGTAAACACTAATTATTTGACAAATAACATGTGTCGATAAAAAGTGATAAATTTACAATGTAATAGAAAAAGTACCTGTGACGTTGCCAAACCTAATAGAAGATGTATCAGTAGCGCTATTTGTGGCATACGAAAAGTAAGTGATTTATCTTCGGAGTTGTTTTTACATATGGCTTCTGCGCCCGTGGCCCTGCCAAAAGCTTACCACACCACAAACTTATAACAAAGATAAATCACTTACTTTTCGTATGCCTTTTGACCCAAAACTTTTAGACACAAAATTACATTATTGACTGCAAAATATGAGGCTCAGATATGCAACTATGGGATCGTCACGAACACCGCCGTGGCTGCATCCACTTTCTGAATGTGGATGCCCCGCCAAGATACGGGTCTCGTAAACCATGTTCCAAAGGAATATAAGTGCAAAAATCATCATCGCCTATTATTGATATAAGATATAATGGAGCAGAGCATGCTCAGATAGGCTAACAATCCAAAAGCTAGATCGTTCACCATGGTGCAAACCTGACGGTTTGCCACGCCAAGCGGCGACCACAGCTTTGGTCGACCAATTTTAGATTAATCACAGCCCCCATAATCAATATCATTATCATGGTAAGAATCGAAGAAAGTGGATACATCCGGCATGGCTGCAAACCTAATGATTTGCCTTGCCAAGGTGCGAATGATCACACCTTTAATGGTCCAGTCCTACATTTATCACAACCTCGTATAATCAGTCACCGATAACCTGTGGTTACAAAATGAAAGCAATAGAAGTGTCTACACAGTCGGTTAGAGCAAACGTGCATATATCTTACTCATGTTGGGCCAAATAGTGCAAAACAGACAGGCCAGTAACAATTAAGATTATTTTAGATTCATCATAGCCTCCTATAATCAATATCATCATAATGGTAAGAATCAAAGAAAGTGGATATATCCGGCATGGCTGCAAACCTAACGGTTTGCCTTGCCAAGGCGCGAATAATCACACCTTCAATCGATGGGTTTCAGATTTATGACAGCCCCATATAACCAACTACCAATAGCCTGTGGTCACAAAACCAAATTAAGGACAATAAGCTACCAACCTTCACTGTCATTACTTTCATACCGGAAAAACCACATCAGACGTACCAAGAAAACACAACTTCCATTTCAACAATGCCACGAACAATGGCTACTAAAATCACCATTTCATCAAGTTATTCATAAACCTTTATCCACCCCTAACACCTAAAACATTAAAATCCAATCTTCAATTATACCAACACAACATTAAACATCATTAAAAAAATGCGTAGAAAAAAAAGATAAAACTTACTTGGAAAAACTAAACTAATAATCTACAACCACCTGCGCCGATGACATTTCCTTTAGCAAAGTTGTTGGTGGCTATCAGGATATTTTCAAGGGGTATTTTTAGGTGATCAAATTCGTCAGATGAAAACATCATGTTTCTGTCTTTATCAAAAAGAGGGCGAAATTTGGGTTACAAAATGATACGAAATGAAGGAGATCTGAAAGAGGTAGCTAGTGGTGGACTGGTAGTCAATAGTCAAAAAGGAGTATTCTCAATAATGAAAAAGGAGTGAGGTAGGTGGTGGTGATACAAATGTGTTTAGCGTGTGTAGATATGTGGTTGTAGATGAGAATATATGTCTTTATTATTAGAGAGAATGCGGTGGTCTTGGCTTGGTCTTAAGGCCATGAGCTGCACATGACGCCAAGCCGGCAAGATTCTACTACGCTCGCACCAAAGACTCTCTACCAAAACTAACACCAAGATTTTTTTTTTTTTTTTTTTTTTTTTTTTGAAAAGTAGTAGTTGGAGATGGCAAATATAATGCTTTTTTTGAATTTATACCCAAATTTTTATAAAACCTCCTTATTCTTCCATATTTTCACACACTCTTCAAACCTAATTCACACCTCAAAAACACTCATTTTCTTTCATTATGGATCCAAACCATCCCCACGGAAGACTTTGCACAATTATGAAGATTTTTTAAAGACGACCGAGAGAGATATTCGTTCGTATGAAGAGTATGAACAATATATGAATTTGTGTAATCAAGAAGCCGGTGGATCAAGATCGAGTCCTAAAAGGAGGCATATATACCACGTCAACGAAGCGGCATGAACGCCTAATCGACGACTATTTCATGACGCAGCAGATTGGTCCTAAATATCCGTAAGAGAATTTTCGACGAAGGTATCGTATGAGCTCTACACTTTTAAAAAATAGTTAATGCTATTCTAAGTTATGATGCCCAAACTTCCCAAATACTTTCAATTTTTAGAGATGGTTATGACGCTACCTATCGTAAAAGTATTGATCCTATTTTGAAGATCACATCCGCTATACGGACAATTAGCGTCAAGACCGCTACCGATGCGTTTGATGAGTACTTGCAAATGTCGAACTAACTCAACGACAATGTTTAATCGACTTTACAAAATGCATACATGTTTTATACGTTGAGAAGTATTTAAGGAAGCCCACTTTACCGATATTGAAATGTTATATGAATTGCATAAACAAAACATGGACTCCGGGAATGCTCTGGAGTATTGATTGTATGCATTGGGATTGGAAAATTGCCCAAAAGCCTTAGCCCTCAATTCAAAAGCGCGCCATAAATACCCAACTATTATGTTAGAAGCGGTTGCGGATCAACGGTTATGGATATGGCATGCTTATTTTGGGGTTCAGTGCAAATAATGATCTAAATGTTTTATATGGTTCTCCGTTATTTGAAGATCAAAGTACCAAAAGTGCCAAAATCTTTTGGTAGTCCCTTTGAATGGTCAAATGTTTTCTTCAATCTCCAAAATGGTCATACACAACGATCTTCGAGATGACCTTGTGGAACATGTTTGGAGAAATTATAACTAGTTTGTAATTTTATCTTTTAAGTTTTATGTTTTTTATTGTAATATTTTTTAATGAATAAAGTAATTTTAGGACATGAGTTTGGCAGCTGATACCTTAAATGTGGTCCACCGTAAACATGACATGTGTCCCAACTACCACCGCACCCTTTATCTTTTCAATTTTCCAAGATAACCGCGTAGCTTTTGAGCAACCGCCCTTTACTCAATTTTCCAAGATGGCATCGTTTTTGAGCGCTTGCTGAACGGGCATGCCAAGATGTGACATAAAGGTGCGTTGACTTTTACTTTCCTTGATATCCGATTAACTTTGTGGAAATCCGTTCTAGATTTTGAATTATTATCCGATCTATGTTTTGAATTACTTTCCGATGAATTACTTTTTCACATACACACAAGATTATCACACACTCAATTTGTTGTTTCATTCCACCATGAAACCCCTGGTAGTCTTCTAATTTTTTTTTTTTTTTTTTGATTCATTGTTAGATCTAACTGGGTGTTTGCCTTTTGGGTATTTCTGAAAATGGGTTACTTGGTTTTATTGTTGTTAATCAGTTTCTATTTAAGAAAATAAGCTGTTTTGAAGTGCTTATCAAAGTGCTTATTTGGTATTTTTTTCAAGGAAGTCAACTGTTTTGGAAGTGTTTTGGCTAATTTTAAGAAAATAAGCAATTTTAAAAAAAGTGCTTATACATGTCTCGCATAATCATGTCTCGCATGCAAATATATGTGTTTATAAACCGTTGAAATTATAGTTTTAAGTGTCTTTGTTTAGGACGACTATTTGAAAAGTGTGAAACTAGTTATAAGCCTAGTATTCGATGTATATAAGTCGATATTTGCAAGTATAAGCCCATAAGTAAAAGTTCTTCTTAGCGTATTTCGTGTCTCGCATAATCTTGTTAACTAGGACCCAAATGATGCTAATTCTTGTATCTTGTAATCTCTTTAGGAAAATAAGCTGTTTTGAAGTGCTTATTCGGTCATTTCTAATAACCTAAGCAGATTTAAAGTTCTTATTTGGTATTTTTTTTAAGAAAATCAACTGTTTTGAAGTGTTTTTTGCTAATTATTAAGAAAATAAGCAGTTTTGTGCTTATACATGTCTGCATAATCGTGTCTGCATGCAAATCTGTTAACATTGCTCAATGCTATTCTACGGTGTTTATAAACTGTTTAGGTTGAATATTTGAAAAGTGTGTAACTAGTTATAAGCCTAGTATTCTGATGTATTAAGGCGAAATTTTAATTGTTTAGAGAAGCCCATATTGCAACTATAAGCCCATAAGTAAAAGTTCTTCTTAGCTTAATCTTGTTATCTTATCCCAGCTATGCTAATTCTTGTATATTGTAATCTCTTTAGGAATATCATGCGAGGGTACATGTTAGAAGCAAACTCAATTACTTTCCATTAATCAAAGATGACTAGGTTTGGATCGATCTGCATCGCTTAGGTCGACATGTTTTGGGCATTGGTGGATTTGGATTATGTTGACAATGAAGAGGGTCTTATACATTTTATGCTACTGAAGCAAGTCTTCTCGATAATGATCACTATGATTTACCCTCATTTATAATGTTAACAATCATTTTCTACACTTTGGTCGCCGTGAATTTTGCCTCATAACCGCATTCAAGTTTGGGATGGTCGGGTTCGAAAGTTTAGAGAGGGTGATATCGCCGTGACCGTATTTCCGGAGAAGATAGGTCGCTATGTTAAAACATAGATCTTCTATCCGTGATTGAGGATGAAGAGCGTTTCACCTAAACTATCGATGAAGATGCAATACGAGTTTGTCTTTTGTTATGTTTGGAAGTTATATTTATGGGTCGTGAGTTAGGATCGTTGTTGATGATGTATATCTAAGGATGGTAGAAAACTGGATGCTTGGGATGAGTTTGCTTGGGAGAGCACATCCGGCGGGAGTTATCTACGCCATTAGAAATGTTAACTCAAATCATAAGGATGAGCACCATAAAGCATTGGAAAAGACCCCAATTTTGTTCCATCGTATTCATTGTCCGGATTCATTCGAGTTTCAAGGTCCGTATTTTTAGTCCAAATCATTGTCAAGTCATGCAAATATTTTGTTTGTCATTTGACTTATTCATTAACTTTTTGTAGATATGGATTCTAGAGTCTTCATCTCAGACACAGCGTTGGTGGATTAATGACCCTGATGTGATCCCGAGAGGATGTTCCTGGTCGAAGCATTTTCCATTTCAAAATTGGGAGCCATACAGCCAACTTTTTCCCGAGGTCAGTTAATGCGTATATGCCAACTTTTTTTCCTAAATGTAATTGCATATATGCCAACTTTTTTCCTTTGATTGTAAGATTTATAAGTTGTTGTGTAGGTTAATTGCATATATGCTTAACATGTTTTATGCTTATCTTAGTTGTTTTGTAATCTTAAATGCTTATCTAGTCTCTAAATTAGTTTATTTATTTCTTTCTAAAGTTTATTTTAAATGCCTTAGGACAAAAATCCAAATTATGACCTATATGCCAATCTTGCCGAGGGCCAATCGTAATGGTTTAGACAAAGCCTAATTTTTTAAGTGGTATACACCAAGAGCACCTCCTCCGTTGAATACGGGGGTATTTGGTGATTATCTAAGAAAATTGTCATCACCGCACATCTAAGGACAAAGATAGAGAGGCACATCCACTTAGGCAGAGTTGTATGCTTCGCGTTAAGGCTTTGGAGCGTTTATGTGACGCTTGTTGATTCTCGCCTAAAGAGATCAAGAGTTTGAAAGAACGTGTCTACAAACCGGAGAGTATTATTCATGTGAGTCTTGACACAAACCCTTTTCTACGTATGCCACAATTTAACTAATGTCTAATTATCATGTTTTGCAAAATACTTTGTGATGCAGTATATTACTCAGAAAACAAAAGTCGGACACGAGCACAAAGTTAACTCATCTGCTCAAAAGGTATACATATATACATATAAATTTATCTTTTCTTCTTATTTACTTAGCTAAGTATGTGCACACATGTTACGGGATAACGTGGAGTGTGATCTCGGTGACGAGTATTGTAGTAATCTAGATGGTGATTTTTTGAATTATTTGATTCGCTTATTCTAACATCCAACAAACACACCGCCAATGGATTTGTAGATGGTTTGGATAATTTCTCCCGTAAATTTTATGTGGTAATTGATTTCGCAACTTTCAAATTACTCTTATTTGTCTTGTACCTTTTATTATAACTTGTTTCATAACTTTACACGTAATGGTGGGGTTGAAGTGGACAAATTGTCCGATGAAGATTTATCCGAGGTGATCACATACATGTTTTCAAGAATATATTAACTGCTTTCAAGACTTATCTTAGGTAATAACAACGATCCATTGTGATGTAATTGCGGGATGATTGTGTGAAGGTGAAAAGCAAGTCACGAGATTTATAGGGTGGTAGAGCAGAGGAAACAGAGGACTAAACTAATTTTGGAAGAAGAAAAGAGGATGAAGAGTATACAAGATAGTAATTCCAATACATGAAACTTGCTTTACATCGATGTGGAACTTTCAAGAGGAGGTATGTCAACGTGGTCGCCAAGATGGAACCATGGGAGGAGTTATTACCTTTATACGTCCCTAGCATGGATGCACTAAAGAAACGCATAAATGTCCTTGATGCATTCATGACTAAAAGGTGTGAAGATCTCGAACCGTGGAAAGAGGTATTACCTTTATGAATCTGCAACTACAAAGATCGATATTGGCTCAATTAAGTCTTATAATTCAACTTTAACTGTTTTGTTTAGGAAGCAAGCCGTCCATTCAAATGTATCGATAAAATTTCATTTAGCCCGAGTTGGAGAAGTTTCGATTACCCCGGGCGCACTCGCTGCAAGTTTCCTTGGTATAGTGACGTTACTGTTGATCGTACTTTCTGGGATGCTTTAGTTGGGCTCGACGATAAACGTGTAGGTTGGTTACTTGACGAGGTACGTTAAAATAACAATTTACAGTATATTTGGGATAAAACTATTTTTTGCTATATGTAAAGTTTTGTTGAATTCTGTCTTTTTATTGCCTTCAGCACATTGATCTTTGGGTATGGTATATGTGGTATTTTAGACCATCTTCCGCAGATTGGTCAATGGTTAGTTGCTACTTTTTAACGCTTCTACTTCAAGACTCAATGCCACTGTTTTATGCAACCGATGATATTTACCCATTTGCGTGGAGGAATGTGGAACAGGTATTCATTGGTAACCAATCTTTTAGAATATGATAGTTTAATTATGTGGATTATATCAATTTTTTTTTAAACATTGTAGGTCTTCATACCCATAAATGAACCCAAGAAACATTGGTCCCTAGCGCAGTTTGACATTAAAACTGGAATCGTTACATTCTATGACAGTGAAGGATATCAAGAACCTGAAACTCGTCCGTGGTATTTGAATATGAGGAGTTGTTTGGAGTGTAAGCTTCCGGTAGTTCTAGAGAAGACTGATGTGTTTGCAAGCAAAGGAATCGATCCCCTAGAATACAGCATTAAGTTTAGGAATGCACGTAACGTCCCCAAGCAGGGTGGGGTATTTGGTGATTTGCGTCTTTGTATGCTTATTTCTTTCTGTGTTGGTGATTGTTTAAATTTGTTTTTACATAGTTTTAAGCCTTATTTCTTTAATGTTGTCTTTAATAGTGTCTACTTAGTTTGGAATTCATAACTGTACTCAACTCACACACAAGCATGTTATCCTAGGAGTCCTTGCATAGAAGTATAATGATATAGTATACCACTAACCTTTACATGATTAACTCATCGTTACTTAAACCAACTGCATACATACATCATATATTCATACATTTAACCAAAGAAGTGTTGCATAAGCATAAAACATTTCATAGTAAGATTTGGTTACAACAGTTTTATTAATTTTGGTTTAAGTGATACTTAAACCAACTTCATACATACATCATATATTCATACATGTAACCGACACATCACTTTTAGGAACTAGGAAATCACATTTAGTCTCTTTTTCCTTTTTTCTTTGGATCATCATTAGGTTGCTTCCCAACAATAGTGTTACTCCTACTAGGACCCGCAAATTGCCTATGTGGTTGCTTAACTTTACCACCGCCACTGTTTTCTTGTTGTTCCTGACCGTATATCTGTTTTCTTAGTTCTTCTAGCACTTCAGCTGGTAATCGGTAACTTGGTTCAGCATTTGGTCCATACAATTCCCATATCTCGGGAAACATCACCTCTCTTGCTACCTTTATTGACCACTCCCTATCATCATGATTATGCTCAAACCTAACTCTTTTACCACTCATTTTTTTTAGTTATTTGTTTTTTGTTATAGATGTTTGATGAAAATGCAATTGAGATTGTGGCCTTATATATTGTAGGATCAATTTGTTTTTAGTCACTATTTTAGTCAAAAAACAACTTTTCATGACTGATACTGTTGCATCATCAATGCCTGCATAATGACTGCATTTTGATTACTGCAACTAATTTTGCATAAATATTTGAGTCATTTTAACTGTTACTTGTGAGTCAAATACAGGTTAACTGTTACTTGTTAGTCCAATATGGGTTATCTTTATGCATGATTTTAATTTGTTGTTTCTTGTTCTCTAAACAGATTATCTCATGGGATGCCATTGGTTGTTGAAGATGCCGTCCGCATGACCCTTGCATATCGAGAACAGATGGTCCGTTTCTATTTCAAGCACAAGATATTTGTGTAGGTGTGATTGCTATTGTGACTGTTACCTTTGGGCCAAAGCTACATTGTGTTTTGTGTTTGTTAACTGTTGCTTTTGGGCAAAAACTTATTTGTGTTGCTATGTTTGTTAACCGTGATATTGAAAGTTGTGATGACCGTGTTTGTGTGCTTTCAATTGAACCATGTAGCAAATGACCGTGTTTGTGTTTTTGTGTTTGTTAACTGTTGCTTTTGGGCAAAATACTTATTTGTGTTGCTTTTGGCTATGCTATGTTTGTTAACCGTGATATTGAAAGTTTGATGATCGTGTTTTGTGCTTTCAATTGAACCATGTAGCCCATTCAACTAAAGCCCATTCATTAGATAAAACATATCATACTAAAGAGTATCATACACACTAGAAGAAGATAAGAAATCAAAACCGACTTGAAAGACCCTAAAATTTGCTTCATCCACAAAATGGTTCATAGACATTTGTTTTGAAAACTAAGCGTAATAATCAGCTTTTAAATCGCAAAACTTGCAACTTTCATTAAAAGTCTAATGCTGTTTGCCATACACTAAAGTATGCCACTCTATGGGTCATCCAAATTAACAGCTTGTGAGTTGACTTGTTCTTCTTGTGAGCTTGGCGTTGCTTGCTGTGAGCTTCTTCTAGCAGGTAGCTTTGCCTAAAAATTGTGTAAATCAATTTATGAGTTAATAATCTGTATCCTAAATAATGAGCTTTAAATAACAATACATAACTTACTTTTTTCTTTGGCAATGTTTCTCGGCAACTTTGTCGGGTGTGTCCAACATTACCGCACCTTCCACACTTAACTGGTACCGGTTCCTCTCCTTGGGATCTAATACGATCTTTGTTCTTGGGTCTACCAGATTGGGGTTTAGCCATAAGTGGTGGCTTAACAACTTGCAAGTAACTTGGACACTGCCAACTTGAAACTTCTCCAACTGGATATACCAAGTCTTGGTACGTAGCTTTAAGCTCAATTTTCCTAAACCATGCTTTTGCCAAATGATTACAATCCGTCATTCCCATAACTCTACAAACCGCTAAAACATGACCACAAGGCAAAGCGTAAACTTGCCATTTTCTACATGTGCATGAACGCTCACCTAAATCCACTATATGTATTTTTGTCGATCATCGACCGTAAATCTGCTCATCTCAATCCCGCCACAATTCAATGAGCTCTTTAACATTCGGTTCATTATTTTTGCAGTTGCCCAATCACTTAGTTCATCCATTTGTGCATCTAAATTATAATATTCGTTAGTATTTTATGATTTGTAAACAATAAATTTGTTAAATAGTTTACTTCTAGGAAAAATTACATAAACCGCGTACCTTTATATTTTCTCGACGATTGAAGTACCACTTTTGGACAAGGGCTCTGTACCACTCCATTAGGTTAGTGATGGGTACTTTTCGGACATCTCTTGTTAACGAATTGATTGACTCAGCTATTAGATGTCATGTAATTGTAACGATTACCGTGAATATGCCTCGACCACCTTTCAACCCCAACTTTGATCGGTTTGTCGAGGCTTGTTTTCTTTTGCCCTTAACCTCGTCTAATGCTCTATTAAAATCATCGATTAAGTAGGCTTTGCACATCTTCCAATATAAAGCCTTATGCTTTTACCCTTCAAGTTACAATTCATCATCAAATGCCTACAACAATGCCCATGGAATGCATTCGGAAAACAGATTCACATGCATTGTATTGCTACATGTCGATCCGATATGATAGTTAAACTGAACTTCACCAATGCATTCTCTCAATTTTGATGAAACCATGTCCACGATTCACCGCCTCACCTCGAGACACACCTGCTGTAAATGTATAATTTGATTATTCCCGTCCATTCCAACTGCCAGCAGATTTGTTCCAAGGTAAGTACCTTTAAGATGAGCTGCATCAATTATTAACAATGGTCGCATATGGTGTAGAAAGCTTCGAATCTGATTAATTTTTAAACGATTAGTTATATGACAATAATACTCAAGAAATAGTAAATATATAGATATATGCTTACCGTTACACCAAAAGCTATGAAAACCATCTTAAACCGGTCTTCATCATCAGTATCAATATGTGTTACAGTATCGTCATTTGTCAATTCTAAATTATGACAATAAACCGGTAACTGTTCAAATGATGCTTTTGGGCAACCTTCAAGCGTATCCAATGCCACATTCTTCGATCTCCATGCTTGTTTGTAACTAATATCGATGTTGAATTCAAGGTTCATGTCGTTTTGTATGTCCTTTGTCAGTATATATACGGTTGTTGTCTTTGAACTTAGGTACTAGTAAATGACCCAACAAGTTTTTCGTAGCATTACGGTGATGCATACCTATTTTTGTTTTTGAACAAGTGTGATGGTCGCTCACCGCTCCTAATTCCCATTCACTACTAAATTTGCACTTACTTGAAATTATTTTCCATTCGCAACCCTCATGCACACAAATTACATCATACCTTACGGATCCGATTTTCTAACCTTAAATTCATAACCATCTAAAAGAGCTTTATAACCAATTTTATTCATAACACATTTTTATTATCAAATCTTTCACCCGTTTCCAAAATACATCTAGCATGATCAATTTTTCCTTTTGGAGTTTTTATAATAGGTTGTGGATCCGTGGGTTGTGAATGTTGTTTAAAGTATTCATTTGCCAATTATGCTCAAACTTTTCTCTTGCCATAAAATCATTATGGCAATCAAAATTTCTTTTTGGGTAATTTTGAATCATTGTAAATATTGTATTGTTGGTTTAAATTACGGTGATTTTCAAATATTCTTGTTTTGGTATTCGGAATCATTGTAAGCAATGTATTGTTTTAAATCAAAAGGAGATAAAGGAACGTTAAGATCTATACCCAAAGAACTAGAAGAAGAAGGATTTCCCACAAAGCATTGCTCAATCTTTTCAATAAAAATAGTATGTGGCGACCTTTTCCTTTGCAAATTTCGTTTGTGTAAAATCTCACATCATCATCGCTCACAATGTGGACACACTTTGTACCAACTTTGTACGTAAACATGAGGTTGCACGATCGTTAAACTTGTACTTTTTCTTCACAATAGCTACCAGTTGATTGAAAGTAATATTTCTTTTAAGGCAAACACCAAAAGTCACATCTCCGTAAACGAAATACACACTAAATTCAGTAGCCGATTCTCCCATTTCTTTTGAGTGAACAATCTAATTCTTTCAAATAAGTACATTAATATATATAGCTCTTTGGTGTAAATTATTTAAAGTTAGTAGAAACTTGACTACTCGACCGACGGTTACTCGACCTATAGTAATTAATTGTACAAATTTAATATGCATTTAATATTGCATCTACTACATATGTGTGTTAGTTGTGAATTTAAATGATATGAATAAATGTAAGTTTGGTTGTAAAACTTAATGTAGTAATTAATGCACTGGATACTCGACTACTCGACCGACGGCTACTCGACCTATGGTTGGGTAGATGTAGTAGCTAATTGTACACATTAATATGCATTTAATATTGAATCTACTACATATGTGTGTTAGTTGTGAATTTAAATGATATGAATAAATGTAAAAGTTAATGTACTAAGTTAATGTACTAGATACTCGACTACCTCGATCGACAACTGACTCGACCTACTCGGTCGACCTATGGTTGGGTAGATGTAGTAATTACTTGTACACACATTAACACGCATTTAATATTGCTTCTACTACATATGTGTGTTAGTTGAGAATTTAAATGATATGAATAAATGTAAAAGTTAATGTACTAATTAATGCACTAGATACTCGACTACTCGACCGACGGCTACTCGACCTATGGTTGGGTAGATGTAGTAACTAATTGTACACATAAATAAACACGCATTTAATATTGCTTCTACTACATATGTGTGTTAGTTGAGAATTTAAATGATATGAATAAATGTAAAGTTAATGTACTAATTAAACTAATTAATGCACTAGATACTCGACTACTCGATCGACCGACTACTCGACCTATGGTTGGGTAGATGTAGTAACTAATTGTACACATTAATATGCATTTAATATTGAATCTACTACATATGTGTGTTAGTTGAGAATTTAAATGATATGAATAAATGTAAAAGTTAATGTACTAATTAATGCACTAGATACTCGACTACTCGACCGACGGCTACTCGACCTATGGTTGGGTAGATGTAGTAACTAATTGTACACATTAATATGCATTTAATATTGCTTCTACTACATATGTGTGTTAGTTGAGAATTTAAATGATATGAATAAATGTAAAAGTTAATGTACTAATTAATGCACTAGATACTCGACTACTCGACCGACGGCTACTCGACCTATGGTTGGGTAGATGTAGTAACTAATTGTACACATTAATATGCATTTAATATTGAAGCTACTACATATGTGTGTTAGTTGAGAATTTAAATGATATGAATAAATGTAAAAGTTAATGTACTAATTAATGCACTAGATACTCGACTACTCGACCGACGGCTACTCGAAAACCTAGCCTATAAATACCCATTCAAGTCACATACACAACTCATATACTCAACTCACAGACGGATTTTCAAAAATGTCACACAAAGATTTCTCTCAACAATTCCCTAGTCCACCACACAAAGATTTCTCTCAACAATTCCCTAGTCCACCACAAAATGAGCATGTTTCTTACGATTCACCTGAATATGTCTTCCCGGTATTCACAAATGACTATGAAGTAGCAAACGTTCAACCGCAAGTTCCGTTACCGGTAATCCCAAATGAAAATGAAGCGGCAAACATCCCACTCGAAAACGAGCCGGCAAAAAACCAACCTTTGGAATACGATCCCAATCCGTTTGGGTTAACTGAGGATCAACTTCGACTACTTGAACAAGATATGGAAGTACTCATTGAGTTTGAACTAGCCGAGGAACGTGAGGAAGCTGCTCGTAGAGAGCAGGAACAACGAGAATTTGAATACCGATGGGAAATGGGGCTTGGACCTGAGCAATCATATACTTCTAGTGACGAGGGTTGGGTCTCGGATGATTCCTTTTTTTAATTTGTTGTCTTATTATGAGAACAATGTATTTCATGTCCTATCATCTAATTTCATGTCCGCTAATCTAGTTATTAAATAAATTGTTAGTGTTTGTGAGAAATATTTTAATATAAGTGTGTCGAGTAGTCGAGTATCCAGTGCATTAATTACTACATTAATTTTTAAACCAAACGCACATTTATTCATATCACATCTACCCTACTAACAATATTAAATGCATATTAATGTGTACAATTAGTTACTACATCTACCCAACCATATGTCGAGTAGCCGTCGGTTGAGTAGTCGAGTATCCAGTGCATTAATTACTACATTAAGTTTTACATTTATTCATACTAACAATATTAAATGCATATTAATGTGTACAATTAGTTACTACATCTACCCAACCATAGGTCGAGTAGCCGTCGGTCGAGTAGTCGAGTATCTAGTGCATTAATTAGTACATTAACTTTTACATTTATTCATATCATTTAAATTCTCAACTAACACACATATGTAGTACAATATTCATGTGTACAATTAGTTACTACATCTACCCAACCATAGGTCGAGTACACAGTAGTCGAGTAGTGCATTAATTAGTACATTAACTTTACATTTATTCATATCATTTAAATTTAACACATATGTAGTAGATTCAATATTAAATATTAATGTGTACAATTAGTTACTACATCTACCCAACCATAGGTCGAGTAGCCGTCGGTCGAGTAGTCGAGTATCTAGTGCATTAATTAGTACATTAACTTTACATTTATTCATATCATTTAAATTCTCAACTAACACACATATGTAGTAGCTTCAATATTAAATGCGATTTATGTGTACAATTAATTACTACATCTACCCAACCATAGGTCGAGTAGTCGTCGATCGTAGTAGTCGAGTATCTAGTGCATTTATTCATATCATACAATATTAGAAGTATACAATTTACTAAACACATATTGTAGTAGAATTCTTCATATGTAGTATCAATACTAAAATTTCGAATTAATGTATAGTTGATTCACATTTCGAATTAACAAGTAAATTTGTTATATGTAAAAACTAAATTTTCGAATTAATTGATTTACTACAACATAAGTTATACTGCAACCAAACTAGTAACTAGACATAAGTTATACTACAACATTCGTTATACTACTACATTCGCTAAATGAAATTACATTGGATCAAACAACAATGGTTACATAAATATTCCACTTCTAGTACCACCATCACCGTTGCCACTTTCAAGAACCTCATCGTTGGATAAAACCTTGACCAAATTTTTGATTGTGATGTTAAGATAATGATTGCCAGATTGTTTGGGAGAAAATACAGAAACATTTTGAAGTATCAAGACAGTTCCGACGGTAAATTGGTTTTTAAACCTATCATCATTAACAACTTTGTGATGTATTGAACCTGACATAAACCCTGAAACGTCTTTCAATGTTACTTTTAGATCACCCAAAACATTCGGAGTACAAGACTTGATTATAGCAACAACCTTTTCAAGTTTCCCTTTTTTAAGAAATTTTTTTATATCGGCAAAACAACCAACAATGATCCCGCCATCAGCATTCATAAACTCAACCGCGTTAACCCATGGACCACTTTTAAAATCCGAATCCTCAACCAAATCGTCAACAACTTTCCTAATAAACTCCTGTGTGATCATTACACCATCGTCCACACCATCCCGAATACCGCAGGACCGGTATTTTTCTAATGTGATTTTCAAATAATTATCAACTTGAGAGGATATTGTGTTTTGTGTTGTGGCGGATAATCGGAGATCAGAGTCGTCTATATCAAGTAATTCTTCCCACTCGTAATTTGGTGGTGAATTCATTGCATAGCTTTTAAGGTTTGGTAATCTTATCACATGTTTCTCACCTCTATTTATATAATTATCATATACCCCATCACATTAATTATAGTATGTGTTAGTTGGGAAAAGGTTAGTTGTTGTAACCAATTAATAGGTGTTAGTTGTTGTAGTTAATACATGTTAGGATACTCGACCATCAGCTACTCGACCACTCGACTTTGAATTAGATCTATTATCCATCGGGTAATATCCAATCAGATCACTATATTAATCTTTTTTTTGTTATTTACACACTTCATTTGTGTTTGTTCACTAATACTAGAAGAATTTTGTACACTTTTATTTTTGGCTTAATTTATTTTTGTTAATTCGGATTTTTCTATTAAAAACAAGATGTCTAATATTTCTAATGATATTGTATTCAAGTTTTCAATAAAGGCATATTCTACGCCTTTCCCTAAGGTACGCAGTGGAAAAATTATTGAAATTAAACTATCTATGTCTAAAACGTTGTCGTATTCCCAAATGTGCGACATGTTGTTAGAAAAAATAAAAGAAGATATTTGGGCTTGGTTTTATTGTATACCAAAATGTAGCTTGGAAGAAGGTTTGACTATAGTGGAAAGTGATAGAGATGTTAAGAAGATGTATGAATTGGCTCAACTACATGGTAAAATTGAGGTATATGTTTCCCATACTCCTCAAGCATTCCTAGTTGATTACTATCACAAAAACTTGTGTAAAGATGTGTTTGATGAGGAGGTGACAACACAATTAAAAAACCATGATAAAAGAAAGAAAGGTTTTCATTGTATGTCGTTGGAAGAGGTTAGTGCATGGGAAAATGAAGAATCTCAATCACCGGCTTACTTAAGATCACCGCATGAAAAGCCGTTTAAAGAAGCTAGTCTATTTACACCAAGGATGCTTTTTGATGATTTTGATGATGCAGCTCATGATGAATTTGATGAAGGTTCTAGTGCTCTTCCTTATGTGTCCAATAACGGTGATAACAATAATTTATGATGGGCATTTTAATTGTAATTTATGATGGTTATGTTTCATTGCCTTGTTTGTTGTAATTTAGGTACTAGTGCTTTTATTTAACATGTGTTAATTCTTGTGGGTCATCCAAGATGGTGTAATGTATTAGTTGGTATTTAATGTTATCAGTATATTATGGTCTCTAACAAGGTAATTGAAATATAAGGTTATTTGTGTCATTCTTTTATTTTTGTATTAGTTCATACTTCATGGTGTAAGGATTTTTATTGTAAGTTTCATTTTTTTTCAAATGTTGTGGCTTCGATTATCTTTTGTAATCATTCTCTTGATCACGGTTTTATGCTTTAATTAATTTTGGGGAGAGTAAAAATGTGTTGGATTTATCTATTTATACGCCTAATAACAATTGAAACCCTACCTAATCTCTTAATTTTCATCTATCTTTACTGTACACACACCCCCAAATCCCCAATCACCGCCTTGCAAAATCAATGGCAAACCAAACCCCAAGTCTTGATGAGTTGCGTCAAGCTAGTGGTTCCGATGATATTGCAACCATGTTCAAGCATCTCTTTAACAATGAAGTGATGGAAGCACAAGCTCGCCTAGTCAAATTGGAAGCAATATGCAAAGAGCTTCACGATGTGCTTCGAGCGTGAAGGGACGATTAGGAGCTCCATTATCTTGGCCCAAACCATGAGAAAGGGGTGGATGCTTTATCATGTCTGGTGAAGATGAATGTAGATGATCGTGATATTTTGCAGGGCCTTGAAGCTTCTGTTCATTTGATTCGTGATGGGATTGAGCAGAAGCAAGATGGTGTGACCCTGATGGAGATTGATGAAGACATGACTGGTGTTTAGTGACATCGTCACTTTTGGGTTGAAGCTTTTTGGTTTTCAAGTTGTAAGTATGTGAATGTGTTTTGGGTATGGATCATTAGTAAGTAATTTGGTTTGTATGGTATATTTATATATAACTCGTATGTAATTATAGTTTGGTTTATGGTTTCGAATATCTTTGGTGATGAAGTGATGTAAGTATTTGGATGATAATTAGTCCAATGAAGTTTTGTCTTGAAATGATGGTTTATGGTAATGAATCGTTATAATATTTAGTTTATCCTTATTGATTTTGTTGCCATTTTGTATATGCAATTCTAGTGTAGATGTTGTTTCGGTTTTGTTAATCACATTGTAATGGAATTAGGGTTTAATGGTCAAATTTAGAAAGGGTCACTTTTAGAAATGACATGTAACCCAAACTAAAGTGGGTAAGTTTTAGATTTTGGTTTAATGGTCAATTTTAAATGTGAATAAAGTGGGTCACTTTTAGGAACTTGTGGGTCTACATGGTTACTCGAATAAAGTGGGTCACTTTTAGGAACTTAATGGGTCTACACAGAACCATATGAATGTTTTGGTAGTTTACATGGTTACTCGAATCTAAGTTGTTGATGCTTGGTATCCTATTAAGACCAATTTGATGTTTAAGATTGTGAAAACAAGAGGTGGCTGTGCCTCGCTAATCCAGTTTAAAGTTTAAATGGTCCAATGACAAGTATGAGGACTTAGATGTGGGTAATCGGAATAGTGGAGTCATGGTTTTTATGCAAGAATAAAGTTTAAATGGTTCATGCTCTGTCTGATAGACCATAACTCCAATATCATAGAATTTTGGGTTATAGTTGCTTATTTAACTTTTCGTTTGAGTCTGTTCACTTGTTTTGCAACTGAATGTTGATACCTCCAACTGAGCAAAGAGTCAAGTATGCTAAAGAACTTGGAGGTATCAACATTCAGTTGCAACATTAAACTCGATCCCTTAACCTTTATTATTAGATAATAGATACTAATAGATATCATTGTTTGCTAACATATGTATCATTCAGTAACAAGTTTACATTGACTAATAGTTCAAAATAGAAAACATGATCCAACTTATACTGAATGTTGCAACTGAATGTTGATACCTCCAACTGAATGCCTATTTAACTTTTCACCTGGTAAATGGTAACAGCATATATGTCACATTGAATGAGACAAACAGATTTAACTGGATGAGATGATTAAACAAAATTGTTTTCAACAATACATATGTCACACTGGTTTACAAAACATACAACATTCGTTTACAATATATTATGCTCAGTTACCTACTACCATTTGCAACTACTATTACAGTTTCAACTACCAAAGTACAAAACTACTACCAAAGTACCAAAGTTATGCCAAACTACAAAATACATTTGCAACCACCAGTTGAGTTATTTGAACTTGTACATCAATGAGTTATTTCTACCAACTACTACGACTTCTCACCTTTCGGTAGCCACATTTCAACCCCACTTCAATCAATTTGTGCCAAAGGTACTTCAATCTTGTACTTCCAAAAGAAATCTACCAATCGCTCCCTATATGCCAAAGTCGCCAAAGTAGGATTACCATCCGCCAATGGAAGATTATTCGACAACCTATACAAGTTTATCATCACCCATATACCGATCACCATAAAGAGGGCCTTGCCTTGGCACATTATCCGATACCGGAAGGTGATGGAGTAATGTTTTGGATCAATTCCTTTTTTCCATTACTTGGTTTCTTGTAAAACTTTGGAATTTTATATTCAAAACATCTCCTCATGTTGAGCCACCAAATTCGATTTTCAACTAGAGGCTGGAGAGGTGTCATATATTGTTATGACACCGAACGTAGATGGAGTTCTCCCAACCCAATGTACATTATCTTCGTTGATAGGAAAATAGACCTACAATATTGTTGAACAAACATAAGACAACAAAACAATATTGTAATTAAAATATTGAATCAAAGGGCTCGATTTGCTCAAAGAAGCACACTCGGCTCCCAAGCCCTTTTTTCTCTCCAAAGAAACTCACAAGGAAATTTGTTTGGGTCAAGGCGTGAAAGGGTGAAATTATTGTTTTAACCATTTTGACTTACCTAGTCAAACTTCTATTAGGAGTCTTAGGTTAGTGTGAATGTTAGAGAAAGGTTGCATAAGTTTTGTTAGGATTTGGTAAAAATAAGAGCTTAACTGCTTTTTTAGATCTGGCACAGACAACAACATTATCATTCATTATGGGCCCTTTTCTTAGTCTAATCGGTACTCAAATTGTGCAAACTTTGTTTTATTAAATCCTTGTATGCCCATCTAATTCTAGTTTCGGTTTAGTGCACTATAATAACCACTAGCATAGTATAAAGTTGAGTTAAAACTGCTTTTGCACAACCACATTGCTCGCATCGATTATTTTTAAACTGTAGATGCCCTTCCCAAGTTACATTTTAGGATTACCACTATTCTAACTTTGTTGTTGTAGTTTGCTTTTGGTTTTGAAAGTCTTTTTTCAGCTAGAAAATAAGCTCCAAAAACAGCCTCACATTACCTTATTTAGGAATTTCCTTAAACTACTAGAAAATGACTTTTCAACCATATGTGTGATCAACGCGAAAACTAAAGGTTACTTATTATGGTCATGCCTGATTGTGATCTAATAAATACTACATATCAATTAGAACCATCAAATACTACTAGAAAATGACTTTTCAACCATATGTGTGATCAACGCAAAACTAAAGGTTACTTATTATGGTCATGCACGATTGTGATCTAATAAATACTACATATCAATTAGAACCATCAAATACTACTATACAAATATCAAAAATTTCTTAAACACACCTTTTCAACAGTTGAGCAAACCGGGGAGACCATAAGTTACTCCACAAAAAAAACCCGGCATCCTGTTGGTGAGAATCATGGAGCTAAAAAATGGACCTGCCATGGCCCAATCAACATCGGCAGGTCTAAAATGCCATAGAAAAATTATCCATAGATCAAGATGTTGCAAAAAAAATAAAAATAAAAATAATAAATTACCTAAGTAGTTAACATTATCCATAAATATTAAAAATTGTTATCATGAAATTTACCGTATCAGAAAGCCATCCATTTCTATACTTCCTGATGCCCACCAACCTTTCCTAAAAATCATGATATGCATAAATGCCATCTCCTCCCCATGGAAAATAAAATCTCCTGTCCTCCTTTTGATTCAAAAAATCCATAATTTCTTTCGGGACAATCACTCTTAATTGTCGTGAACCTGTCGGACGAGTTAGATCCTGCAGATATATCATACAGAATTGTCTAGTCCAGAGTACTTAACCAACGTTACAACATCTGCAATAAATAATAAGTAAAATAAGTTACCTCATTCCACGGGGGAATCTCTTCACCACCATGTGAAACCAACGGCTGAAAACGCTTAACACATTTCTTCTTCCAGCACGGACTTTAGGCTTTTGTGGAGTGGTTGAAGGTCGCTTTGTCTGGTCTTGAAGATACCGCCGCTCTAGTCTCTCGGGCATAATTAACCGGTATCTTTTAATAGATGCTGCCCGTCACCATAACAAGAGATATCAACTAAATTCTCGTTATGGTCATTGCTAGGGTACAACTGGAACATTCATTCTCGATTTATCCCGATCATCATTGCTAGGAACAGAATCGGGATGCTTCGTTGCTAATTTCTCCATATCATCATTACTAGGAATGAATCTCGATCCTTCATTGAATGAGACTGCAAATCATTGTCTTTTTCCTGTATTAAAAAAAATAATAATAAATAAAAAAAAATAAATAAATAAATAAATAAAATAGCATAAAAAGATTGTCTTATTTGATTTTAAAACCAAAAAAATGTTAAATTTACCTTTTCAGGAGTATTAAATACACATATTTGCATAAGAGTCTCCACTGCCATTAAATCTTGTTCCTGAAGCGGATCACCCGTATTCTTCAATGCCCCTTCTTCCTCTTGTTCCTCTACTACCTGTAGAAATACAATTAACCAAGCCATTCAACATGTTTCGGTCATACAAACGGTGAATATGGTTAAAACTGACTACCTGATTATCAAACGGTGTGTCAAACATGTTTTTATATTTCGAATCCAATATTTCGGGATCACCCGTTGATTCCACCGTTATAATAATCATGTTGAATATCCATGTCAGGATGCAATTTGACATCATTATCAAATGCATTTGAGGGCTGCATAAGAAGTATAAAAATCCATAGTCTCGTTATTGTATGACGAGTGTTATGTAATAATATCCATACTCTCGTTATGTAATAATATTACCTTTTCTTCATTTGCATTGTCAGGTTCAAGAGAGGGCTGCACATTATCGTTGGAGCTGTTCTCAACCTTTCGACTAGTGGGCTCCACACTATCATTAAACCTGTTATCGACCTTCACACTAGTGGGCTCCAAAATCTTGTTCACAGAGGGCTCAAAAGTCTCGTTCACAGAAGGCTGCAAAAATTCAACTAATCTTAGCCCTTCACAATCTTCTTGTAATAATATACGACATGTTGATAAGGAAACAAAATTCAAGAACTTACCTTTTCTTGATTTGCAGTATTAACAACATTTGGTTCATCATCATGTACACTACAAGGCTCCATAGTCTCGTTAGTGCCATTCTTAACAAGTTGCTCAAGTGCTGCTATACGTCTCCCATAGAATGCTTCAATATACTCAATCCTCTTTATAAGCTCACCTCGAGGTTCGTAATTTTTCGATAATCTACTAGAGGACCGCAAAAATAAGGTAATATATAATAATCTTATTTACACATTCAATGTAAAAATAAAATTTTGTTTATAAACAACAAACCTTTGAGTCTTGATCAACTTCACTCGACATCTGCATAAAAGATGCATCCTTGGGGGGTTTCACACATTTCTCAAGTGCACTTAAACGACTCCCAAATGAACGCTCAATATCCTCAACCTTCTTTGCAAGCGCTGGGTCATCCAATCCTTCATAGCCATGCACCTCAGTGCGAACATGTACCTCACGGTGAACCTCCGTGTGAACCTCCGTGTGAACCTCCGTGTGAACATGTTTACGCGGAATAACCTTCCTCTTTTTCAAAGGTCTATGAGATGCATCTTCTGTTGACCCATTCTTGAAATAGTCTAAACTACATGTCCACCATGATGTATTGATCTCCTTTTCGGTGGGGACAAGTGTATTAATTGACTCTCTAGAATAGAATAGCCTCTCACAATCACCTTTTGTAAATGTTATACCATTACTCCACGAAACACAACGGGGTACAACATCATCGACTTTGTGCCACCAATTTGTAGCATTCGGAAAAGTTCCAATAACCATATCTAAAATTTTAAAACCATTAATGTTAAATAAATAAGCTAACTTAATGGCTAGTTGTAAACTAAATTAATGTCCAATAACCGGATATGTAAAGTTTTAAAACTAGATCAGTAACAACTTGTATATGGGAACGTAACAAAGATATATCAAACTTGACTACAAGTTTGCACTTAATAAGAACATGTTGCGTTCAAAGAATTATTAGTCAAGCATCTGTTTCTAATCTAAGAGTTTGGATAAAATCATGTACTTCAAAAGTCGACAAAATTGCGTCAACGCATTATGTCATTAGATTCATATAAACGTCAAAATAAATGAGGTATTCTATTCCATATGACCACATATTTCGATAACAATGCGGTTGCACTATAGCTATTGGATTAAAACCAAACTTAAAAGTGGATTTGGGAGTCAAACATAGCATTTAGATACTAAAGGTGGGTTGGGTCAACATTTATGGTATGGGTGGGTTGGGTCAACATTTACACCGCATTGACATAAATGAGGCAAGCAATACATGAGACAAGCAATAAATGAGAAAAGCATGCAAACCTTAAAGACGAAAACAAATCCATTCAAAGAATATTGAGGCTTGTATTTTTCCGTGTGTTGCAATTTTTGCAAAATATCCTTACGGTGTCTTGAATCAACATTATACACCCTAACGTGAAGCTCTTCCCAAATATATTGTCCCCAAGGAAAGCATCAAAAGCACACAAATCATCCACTAGAGCCAAAATCTCATAGGGTATAACATGCCTAAGCTCATTACCCATGAATACATACTCTAAAGCCAAGAATGACAAACACGGATTGAATCATCATGAGATAGCTTTTAAAATCCTTATCCTTCTCAAGAAGTGCTTTAAGATCTTCACCCTTTATTCTTGGTAGAGTAGGAAATACCGGTTATGGAAATTTGAGACACTCTCACTCAAATGGTCTAAAGAAGGATTTCCAAATTTGAAACCGGTTAACAAACAAAATTCCTCCTACCAAACTCTAATGTATTGTGACCAATATCAAAAATAAAAGGCGATCAAGTAGTAGCATCTTTGATATCCCTTTGGTGTTGAAGCAAAAATTCAGGACAAGATTATCATGGTCCTCCGTTCTAATATCCAACCAAGGGCCAAAACACTACTTTGAAACTTGTTATACCTTTCCTTTTTGAGACAACTTCTTGGATATTGTTTTCGAAGGTGTAGCTTAGTTCTCAAACTAACCTTCGAATCATAAACCTAGGTTAACAAAAAACAAAATATTAAAAATAAAACTAATTTATACATGATACTAGCTACAAGATTATTCAGTCTTCATGGGTATATTGTGTTACTAAAAAATACAAAATACCAACTATTTTCAACCAAAATTGATATACCCAAAAGACTTGATCGTTAACAATCCCAAACCTAACTAAAGGATTAAACATTTATTACATCTAAATATGATACTTACATCAACACGATGAAACGATGAATCCATTGGAAATAAACAAAAATCCTATCAACTCAATCGCCGACAATATCCCTTTGGTGTTGTTTTGTGTTTGTGTTTGTGTTTAAGTTTGAGAATGATAATCAGATTTGGATTGATAATCATGAATCGATTTAGTCTTGTTATGATACAATGGTTATTGCCGATCGGTTTTCCAGGTTCATTGGAAAAGAAAGAAGAAGGTACGGTGAAAAGAAGTTTTGTACTTTTTTTTTTTTTTTTTTTACCTTTTGTACTTTTGCACGTGGAAAAATGCAAGTCGAGTAAAAGTAAGTTGAGTAGCCGTCGGTTGCGCAAATTTGGTGGTTATTTGGATAGATTAAAAAGTAAAAGTGGATTTTACTTATGACACGTGTCATGTTTACGGTGGAGGATGGCGGTCGAGTGGCTGCGCATGACCATTTTAGAGATTGAAGAAAATTTTGACCACAAAAGGGACTACCAAAAAGATTTTGACACTTTTTGGTACTTTTCTCTTATTATTATTCTACTAATAAAAAAAAAGACTATATTGACTTTGCATTTGTATAGGAAGCTTCCTTTATTTGTTATACTAGTATTGTAGTATTTACTACTACTAGTTATAATGTCGTCCACAGATTTTTTTAATTTTAAGTAATATATTTTTATTTATTAAAAACAAATACTTTAATTTTTTTTTTTGCTCATTAGCTACAAGCTTTTATTTCAAACAAATAGCTCCAAAATGAAAAGTCGATTCATGAAGCTTTTAAATGTTTATAATTATTAAAACTTTAAATTACTAATATACCTCCAAACATTTATTTACAATTATAGACTTGTCCTTTTATGTCATTTACATCTTATAATTACATTTAATGACTAATTTACCAAACACTTTTATTAAAAAAAATATACGACTTGTAGCTCATGTTATGACTTTAGGTTCTGACTTACGACTTATAACACCCCAATTCGTGATCTGTGAATTCAAGTGGGTGTTACTTCATGGCTCAACAGTTATAATAATAGAAACGAACTCTAATTGTGTCGTTTAAAAGATTTATCATTCGATTTATATAAATATCGAGTTTACAAATGAGGTCCCGGTGGTTTTACAATTTATTAAATAAGTTTTCGAATGATAATATAGCCTTGAGTATCCGTGCCCTTAGTGCCATCCTCGTAAATTATGAACCCGAGATAAACATGCTAAAAGTGTCAACACAAAGGTTGGTGAGTTCATAGAGTTTATGATTAAAATAGTTGAGTTCAATAGTTTCAAGTTTGAGCGATTATTGTAATAAATACAGATATCGATAAAATAAGTAGTGGGTTATGTTGTTATACACCCATAGTTCGTTTGTTTAGTAATCAATTGAACACACGTTTCAAGGTTGGGTCATGTTGTTGCACCAATAAATTCAGTAGTTGCAGCATTTGTATCATTGCAACACAATATATATATTGCCTTAAGTCTCATGAGCGCAAACCTTAACACGAGCGCGTCATAATAATGGCGTAAGTTACAAACATCATAATAATGATGTGAGCAACAATGCCCTACGGTAGGAGTTTGCCATTCTCTAGTATTCTCAATAAAGTGCATTTGGTTACCTATCCGCTAACACAAATGGGCGTCAACGCCAATAGATCTATTCACTATATTCGCGTTCACTCGCAGTGATTAATGGTTCATGATATGAGGGACTTTTAGTGGCAATAGTAAGTAACTTAAGCAATAACAATTAGGATAACATCTGAGATAGTACTTGTGTTCGGTTTGTAGCAAAGCGTATAAAGTGTTATTATGAACTCGAGTAGTATGTAAAAGCTTTAGAGTACTTGTAAAAGTAAAATGAGTAGTTAAGCATGTATCTCCCCAAGCAGGTTTAAAATCAAGTAAAGGTAGGGGCATGAACTCACAGAATATGTAAAGTTTAAAATAAGTGTAAACATATCAAGCAATATTTGAGCATGTATCTCCCAAAACGTTCAAAATAAGGAAAAGAGGGCTATGACTCACCTTTCGGTGTTATTGTAGTCTGGATGGAAAACAAATTAGATAATATGAACAAAGCTGCTCCGACTCTCGACACGAGTTGGTATATTATGTATTTAGTATTAGTGTTCAAGTTTATCGACGATAATGTTCTTTATATACATGAAGTCTCTTCAAAATTTAATAATACTTATCGTACTTATTTTCATGGCTCGAATGATTGTTAATAAGTTTTATCGAAACCCAAGTTGTTAAATATTTTATGTTTCCTAAATATTATAATTCACAATTTTAAATATTTACGCTTTTATCCTTGTACTTTCAAAATGACACTTTAAACCCTCAACTATGGGTTTTGACAAAATCAGCCCTTATATAATTAACTTCACGAAATTACATTTTAGTCCAATAAAACTTTATCTTACAAAATTACCATTTTATGCTTGAAATTTTATAAGATAATTTGTTAGTTTTTGGCCTAAATGGACAAAAGTACGGGTGAATAAAAGCGAGGCCTTAAAAAGGTTATTACTACGTTCTTGTTCCTTTCAAGAGTTTGTCCGGTGATCTTTCTAATGGTTCAAACTAGAGGTCTTAAGCTCTTATGGTTTGGTCGCAATGATTTTCCAAAGTAGGGGGGTTATGTGCTTTTTGTTGTTTTTGGGCAATAACGGGCTAAAGAGGCGATTTACATGAGGAAGCTAGTGTTTCAACATCGCATTTAAAACTTTAAACACTTTGTTGTAAGCTCTTCTAAATGGTATAGGTCTCATGTCCAAGTTCCTTTTGATTAGAAAGATACAAGTCCACAAACATGGTCGCTCAAACCACGCTGCGTTTAAGAAAATTTCAGTAAAGCTCTATATCTTTTGCATGCGACCTTGTGAAATATTATTTTACCCATTTATAATGTTTCTAAGATAGTTCCTAATCAAATTTATCAAAAATCTCATGTTTTCCCATATATTTGTTGTAAAAAGCTTTTTGGCGTTTATGACTTTTGACCAAAATGATGGCTGTTTTTAAAGATAACGACTAGGCTTTTTAACCTGGTTATGGTGGCGTTTTGTAGTATCCTAGGTGGTGTTTACAACGGTACTTCGGTTGGCCTTAATACCTTTAACAGGATGCAAATAAATAGGGCGCAAGTAGGGGTGTTGTTGTTTTTGTAAGATATACCTAACATTTGTTGGGATTTTATTAAATTTTGGCTTCGTTATCGTTTTCTAGACCCGTGCACCGAGTTTTTGAAGAAAAGCGTCGTTCGGACAACTTTCGTGGTTTAACTTTTTCATGAAACGGACCGAAATGCCTCGTTTCGCGTGCTCGAGTGTTACGTCACGAAAGTTCGGACGAGATAATTGGCAACTTGTTTAGACCATATCTTTTGACTCGTGTACTGCGTTTTAAGTGATTCAAATTGCTATGGTTTTGGTTTGATCTTGTCTATCAAAAATATATTACGAGCACAATGAGACAAGGCCAAAACTATATAGAGCACGATAGAAATAGAAGATAATTAAGTAACATATAAACAAAAGTGCGTATGAACATAAGCTTACCTCACCAAGAATGGTGGGAAGAACATCATGCTACGGACTAGGATTTGGTGAAAGGAAAAGCGTGGCTTGTTTGTGGACTCAACCGTGAGTCAAGACCAACTACTAGTCGACTTGTACACATTCTAAATCCCATAAAACCTTTACCATTTTTCTCGTTTACACCAAGGTGGAAAAGACTTAGAAAAATATTTGAAGTGTGGTGTTTTGTTTGTGTGTGCTCTTATGAAATGGAAGAAGCAAGCAAGGCTTTATAGAAAGCTTAGCATGATAATACACATTTCTTATTTTTACATGCATGATACATATTGAAACACGTATGGCATTTTAAAATTTGTTATGTTGTATAATTATGGGACATATGTTTTGTATGATGTTGACGTGGCCTTAATCGGAAATGGATAGAAGTTTTTGGTGACAATCTTTATACTTATTATTAGTTTAAGGTTTAAAGGGTATAGTTTGATCCAGATAATTACTAGCGTTAAGTCCTTAAGTCACGAAACTTAAAACTGGATAACATAAAATTTTAATAATTATAAAATGTCAAAATTTATCATCATACCCCAACTAAGTATATTAGGCGTGTGATAAGTTTAACGGGCGCACACGTTGATAAAACCTAATAACGTAAGTTTGAGGACTCGTATTACGTAAAGAGTATAATGTAAAACAACAACATGGCAATTGTTCATATAAAGTATGACTATTGATGAACTTGAGTATTTTGAACATATAGACTTATCCTAGTCTTGTGTTTGTCGTGAGTAAAATTTCACACGCTTAAACTTTTGTGATTATTACTAAAAGTAATATCATTTAATAAAAGCGTAATAATAATTGGTATTAAATATTTAGAAATAGACACGAAAATATGTGAGGTGCAATCCTTGTTTGGTTACTTGGTGCAAGATTAAAATGAAAGAAATATATTTTGAGTTTATACATTATATACTTGTACATTAGGCTTATAATATATTATGAGAAAATCAAGTTTAAGGTTAATGCATTATGTCTTGTAAAGTGTGCTTTAAAGTAGATACACTAAGGTTTATGATATAATTTAAATTATAGTTAAGGCTTCTATGCTTTAGAGACTTGTACTCTAGGTATAAAATGTTGTACTTTACTATTTATGAAAAATCGTAGTTATAATAAATTAGGGTTTCATGTAAACTCAAATAAATGGTTAACGTTTAACTTGAAAGTTTAATAATTGTGCGTTAACGTAATAACGTAAAGTGGTAAATAAAAGTTGAAAACTTTTATAGTTTTACATATAAAGATGTTTATGTTTATTAAAGATGTGAGTTTCATCACATTGGCTAGTTGTTGTGATCAAATAAAAGGATATCGTTTCTTAAAAAATTTGGAGGTAGAAAATGGATATGTATTCTTTCGTTAGAATATTATATTAGTTTAATGAGGTGAAATTTACGGTGGTTACACACTAGTTTTGCCAAACATAGCCTTTATCTTATAATTTTGAGGCGTTTTAGGATAATTCTAGCTCGGAGTGAAAAAGTGGGTCATGGGTCAAAAGCAGTCTAAGAAAGATAGTTGCTTTGAATATCGGTTTTAAGTATAACAATTTTTAGGATTGCAAATCTTATATTGTTTTTGTAATTCATTAAAGTGTTTTGGTTGGTTGTTTTTATCGGCTTATTTTGATGCCAAATAAACACATTTATTGTCCATTTAAAAACTAACTTTGAGTTTTTTAAAGTGTTTGGATTGTTGATTTTGTTAATGTTTTGGGGGTGTTTGGCATTGCATATGTTACTTTTCTTTAAAAGAACAGTGACCTTTGTTACTCTTTGGGTTGTTGTTATTTGGTTATTTTGATGCCAAATAATCTCTTTAATCTTCTTATTTTGAGTCGTTTTAGGATAATTCCACTTAAGAGATGAAAAAGTTGGCCATGGGTTAGAACATGGTAAAGAAGATTGTTGCTTTTAGTATCAGTTTGGGATTGCATATGTTATAATATAGTTGTGTTATATTCCTGAATCCTGATCGGTTATAGTACGTGGGGTAAGTTTAACATGTTTACGAAATTTTATATTAGTTTATTTAAGGTAGATTGTTAAGTTCATTTGAACCCAAATAGTAAGAAATGAGTTGATCTAACTTGAGTTTTTTGTTATTTATTGGTCGACATTTATGTAATGTTTAATATGTTTATTCGGTTTAGATCTTGATTGCCACATAAGTCACCAAAATTATCTTGAATATTGATGATGTTATGTCTTAATGTTTATATGTTTATTCGGTTTATATCTTTATTGTTTATTGGGTGTTTGGGTTTGCATAAGTTTATGCGGCAATGGAACATCTTTTCTCAGTACACACCTGGGATATAGATGATAGGAGTTCTACTGATGTCATTTTACAATATAGTAGTTGTTGATATTCAATATAGTTGTATACAATGCAAGGAATGTCATCATTTTCTTCTACCGACATTGAGGCAATATAAGTTGAAAGCTTTAATCGTTGTTGATAGAATAAGAGAAACCTACATGATACAAAGCGATAATGAGTAATCATATATGTATATTTAAAGAAAACACTATTACCACTATAGATGAATAATATATCCTAACCTAGCATTGTATTTAGTCATGCTAGAGGCCATGTGCAAATGAATCGACACCTTAAATCATTGGTTGTTTTAAAGTCCATTAACCAAGTGTCTTTTCCATCCCGTGGGCATTTGATTATCGCTTGACAAAATAGCATTTATAATCAAATATATTTCTATCTTTACAAAAGAGCTCATAGCATCCACATATATGTGCAACTAACTAACAATATACAAACTACATTTTCTTTATTGCAATCAATATAATGAACCAAATGAGACTACAACAAAACAACATAAATCTACCTACTTTTATATAACATTAATATAAAGATTGAATAATTGCATTTGCAAATCATCATCATATAAAATATCAGAGGAAGATAGATATGTACATGCTTAATCACGTGTGAGGTACCAGGTAAAATGGGTTATGATTGGAATAAACGAATTAGGGGCGTGTGTTTTCTTATGAAAATATATAATCTCACTATTTTCATGCTTCACGCCCGCTTTTTCAAAGTTCTTATTTACTCGTTTTCGACACTTACAGTTTTATGCCTTCTTCTAGGTAACAGGTTCTTCGCCGTCGGCTTTCAAGAATTGACCATAAGATGCAAATTGCTTGCATAAAGGTGCAAATAAATTGACAAATTATCATGAAACAGATATATGGGTAGATGAGGAAGGCACAGTCTTATTTAAAGCTGATAAATATGACACAATCTTATTTAAAGCACTCGCATCGGATTGTCGCATACTCTTGTTGGATTATGTGAGTTGGATCCGCATTAAAGCGACTAAAAGTGTGTGAGCTTATTGGGGCACACACATTAAACACATAGAATACGTTTATATCGTTTAATTCTTGAACTATTGACCCATTGACTAGACCCGTTCCAAGCCCATTACCGGTCATGAGAAGGCGTTTGGATTAATTGTTTGGGCTAGTAGAAATGTATAAGGATTAGGATGTATAAGCTAACTTGGGAACAAGTTTCAATCCCAGGTTGCTAGTTTTATGAGGCTATATAAACACTCTCAATAGCTCATAACTCTCACGCCTATACTCTTGAATATCGACAAAGGAATACCTATCCACCATCATATCTTTGTATTATCCGATCGGTTTCAAAAAGCGGTCGGGGTTTATACTTTGAAACCCTAAATACTTGATTTGATCCTAGAGTGTTTAAGGTCTTTGTAGTTGTTGTTTCTTGGTTAATCCTTGTCGTTGAGCTGCCAAGAAGGATCATTGTCTGCTGTAAACTTGGGACATAAAAGATAGTTTTATCGGGTTCTTTTTCCCACCTGATATCGGATCTGAGGGTTTTGGTTCTCGGGTAGTGTTTGGATCTTAGATAAACAAAGGCAATGAGTTTTGTTCTTGTTTGATCTCGGACGACAAAATGAAATTGTTTTAGGGTTTTGTTTGGTTCGAGTGGTTCAAGTATTAACAAGGGTTGTTTGGTTAAACGTATACGACTAGCTTTATCGGGCATATTCGTGTTAAAGTCTTTGTGTGAGCAGTCGTAGAGGTGATCGTTTTGATCACTTGGTTTCTTTGTTTGTTAAACTTGCCGGTGACTACGAGGGTTAGTTTTCTTGTTTCCCTTTTATTCTTTATTGTTTATTATTTACGTGTTAACTTGATTGCATTAACTAGATCCATATTCCGTTGCGCACTCATAGTGTTAATTGGTTAACATGTTTCTAAAATCCCAACAGTGGCATCACGAGCCATCTCGTTTTGTGATTATGGGTTACACGTTTTAATAACACGCGTAAATGCTGCATGAAATCTAATTAGTTATTTGTTTTATTTTTCTTTTAACAACTATAATGTAATACTTGTAAATAAGTAATAAAAAATACATAGACACAAACAAATTGAATCAATGGTTAATTAGATACATCAAATTGCATAGTTAAATGTTAATTAGTTTGCCATGATTAATTTCATGTGTGTTTTTCCGGCTATAAGACCTACGCAATCATTTTTTTATGCATGTGACGATCTAGGCACTTGATGAAAACCTAGTGAGGGTCTTATGGTTCTCCTTCTGGGGAAGACTCGCGAGAGAACTCGGATCCATATGTGTTTATTAATGTTTCATGTTTATATGTTTGTGATTCCTTATGTGCATAATTGTTACTTGTTTTTTACACCTAATTGCATGCAATATAGAATAATACATTTAGTAATCATAACATTAATAATGGTCTTAATTTACACGCCTAATACCATGCTCATTGTGACCGCTATTTGATTCGTAAAAATTGTTTTGTAAAACTAAGTGGCCTAAACTATTGAAACAAGTTTTCATGAAATTAAAAACTATCTGGTATGGACACTTAAGATGTACGGCTCACCCACTAGAACAAACTATGTAGAGGTTTTAAAGAGTGTGCACGCAGTCACACCTAAAGGATTTTCGATTATTGCCTCATGACGACACGGTACTCTGCCTCCTTGCGAGTTCGATTGGAGCTACCGTAAACCATGATGATTACTACGGTGTCATTAATAAAGTTTTTAAAATAAGTGTTACAAAGTTGTTTTGCATGCTTCTTTGTACACGATTTTACCACATTATGTGAATACCTATGTGAAAATTTTAAGTCTATGCCAACCAACTAAGAACACGTGCATTTGGATTGACCTAGGTGGTTGAAAAACTTGCTCGAAGAAAAGGAAGTTTCCTTTGACCCCGAACGCGCGTTGTACGCGTATCAAATACCCCTTCCATCCTTGGAAGGGGTGGTGCTTCTTAATCTAACATTTTCTTTTTTTGTTTTACTTTCTCTCTCTAAAGATCACTCTCTCTACTCTTTCACTCTCTAACCATGGCTTTCTTGTTATTTCACCATCATAGACCACCCGAATCATCAAACAACATAATATAGATGATCCAACACTTGCTTTAACAATAATAAAACCGATCGATTGAGCAATAGTTTGCACCCAATTAGTTAAAACATCGTCATCAGGGAGCACCTAAAAAAATAAAAAATACAACTTTTATAATTTTCATTTGTAACAGATAATTTATAACTTTTATACATTTTTTTACAACTTTTTTTATTTTTACAACTTATATATTTTTATTACAACCTTTTTACATTTTTTTACAACTCTTATACAATTTTTTACATTTTTACATTCTTTTATTTTTACAACTTATATACTTTTATTACAACTTTTTTACATTTTTTTACAACTTTTATACATTTTTTACAACTTTTATTACAATTTTTTTTACATTTTTTACATTTACATATACTTAAAAATAAATAAATAAATAAAAACTTAACAAAACCGGTGGCGCCCCTTGTTTTACCCACCTCACGTTTTTGTCTCGGGGTCCTTTTGTCTCACTCTCTGTTTATTCTATCTCACTCTCCTCTCAGTCTCTCTCACACACACACACTCAAAACTCTCTCACGCTCTCAAAACTCTCTCAAATATATGCGTTGATAGTCATAGTCAAAGTTTGAAAAAGTTTTAACGACGGTATTATCGTTTAAAGGTGGTTTTCAAAGTCAAGCGTTGAAAATCGTTTATTTTGTCGTTTAGTGGACTTTTAACCATGACTTTGATCGTCGCTAAATGTGTTTCTTGACTAAAATCCCGATTTTAGTAGTAATATTACTATTTTTTTGTAAGACAAGAAATTATATTGGTAGCAAAAGACATGAGACCAAGCTTAAACCATCTTTTTTTCTAGTAGTAAAGAAAAAAAGCATTTCCTATAAAATGATAAAGCAAACATCACTAAAAAAACAATTATGCCACGAAAACCAAAGAAACATTAGAAAATAATATACGAATCAAAAGCGGACCCAATAAGAGAACCACTAATATCATATTCACACAGCTTTTTTCCCCAAAAAATGGTACATTATTTAAAGAGAACTTTTGAGTGTGACGACTTTGTTGTCAAGTAAACTACTAAAGTTATAATGAAACTTACCTATATGATTGTACATTATTACTCGATAACAAGTTGAGTTCATGAATAAAAAAAATGTTGTGGATCAAATTAAACGTTTTAATGGATGTCAAGCGCGTTAGATGCAAGTAGATTTTACAAGACCAAACACAAAATAGCATATTGATATTGAGTGTTAAAGTGTTGGTATGAATTTTGAGAGCAAAGTATTAAGTATGAATACGCATAAACGAGGTAAAGAGGTGACATGTACAACCAAAAAAAGTGACATGGAGGATGCATGGCCATGAATTTATGAAATTTTTGAGAACTTTATGCGAAATTATATAATAACCTTTCGAGAAAAATGTTAGATATAAATTGTCATCGTTTATAAGATATAATGCAATTGTTTATCTAAACATTCAAATATATTAATGGGACAAATTTTGAGGCCTTTTAAAATTACGAGACCAAGCGGCATCTTGCACACCGTCAAAAGCGGCTCGAGAAGATGTCGATGAATATATGGTAATGTTACTTTTGGAAGTTGGTTTGGATTTTACTTGGCCAGGTTCCAATATTCTTAGCCGTTGATTGGATTATGATCAATTTAACATTTAAAAAAACTCAAACTGTTTCGTTGCCGACATGACTATACCTTTTCTTTTTTATTTTAATATTTTTTATTAATTCTAATTTGTCATTGTCATCAAGTGTTTTTAAGAAAATTTACAAATCAATATCAATTATTAAAAAAAGCGTTAAAAATGTAAGTATTATCTATTCACATGTCAAACGTTTTTATAAATGTAAGTATCGATGTAGACCTCATGTTTGTTCAATATATTGTTTCTAAGTGCGTTTAAAAAAATACAATAACTTAAAAACAAATACCATTAAGATATATGCATGCTAACACATACTGTGCACATACTTGTTTATATCTTGGGCTAATCTTCATATTTCTAGCCGGTTTGTGGAAATCTTTGTAATAACACAGTATGAAGAACATCTAGATTTTGTACGGATCAAGATAAGAAAACAATAAACCTAACAAAAATTTAAATCATCGTCACTCCAAAAAAAAAAAAAAAAATTAACAATTTCAAGTTTCTAACTTTAAAAAAGATCAAAAAAATTTGTGAATGGGGTTATAATGACATTAAACACATCTTCTTAACCGATAAAGCCCGTGCAATACACGGTCATGTTGCTTTTTCCTAGCTGCAAGTAAAGGAACAATGTCCTAGATCTACATAATTTTTTCAAGTGTGAGTCGATCGAACACATTACCATCTTGGTTGCGTTAGTAGTACCAGAGTTGCCCAAAATTCTTTTTTGAACCATGTTAGTGCATATATAGTCAAAGTCGCTTAATTTTGGTTCCACTTTGTTTTATATGTCTTATAGTTTTAGACTTTTAGTGTATGAGGTGGAACGTTTGGTACACAATTGCTTAATTTAGGTTCGAGTTGTCTTATTGTGTTTTTATGTTATATAATTTTTATGATACATAATTTCTATTTCTTGCAATAAATGAAATCTTTTACAAGTGTTGAACATATCTTTACGATATATACTGCACACATACAACTTTTGATTATGCATAAAAATGAACATTTATAGATTATATTCGATAATTTCGAAGGTGTCTTTTCCATGTTAAATAAGAATGTACATTTTATTCAACACTAAAGTGCACATATACATTTTCAACTTTAATAACCCTAACATAATATTTACAGCAACAATTTCTGGCTCCGTCCACTACAAATGAGCGTCATTTTGTGGGGATATTTCACATAAAAACAAATGAGTGTCGTTTGTTTTGTCATTTAGTGAACTTTTAACCATGACTTTGGTGGTGGCTAAATGTGTTCTTGACTAAAATCCCAATTCGGTAGTAATATTACTGTTTTTTTTTTTTTTTTTTTTAGGCATAAAATATATTGATAGCAAAAGACATGGGACAAAAGTTAAACCATCTTTTATTTCAGGAATAAAGAAAACGGAATTTCTTATAAAGTGAAAAGACATCACTAAAAAAGCAATTGACCTACCACTAATTTTATTTTCATATGGCTTTTAATTGCGACAAAATGGGTGCATTATTTAAAGGGAACTTTTGATCCACGACTTTGTTGTCTAGTAACATGCTTAAGTTATAGTGAAAGTTACCTATATGATTCTACATTATTACTCGATAACAAGTTGAGTTCATGAATAAAAAACAATGTTAGTTGTGGATTAAATTGGAAGTTTCAATGCATGTCAAGCGTTACATGCAAGTAGGTTTTACAAGACTAAACACAATATAACATATTGATATTGAGTGTTAAAGTGTTTGTTTAAATTTTGAGAGCAAAGTATTAAGTATGAATACGCATAAACGAGGTAAAGATGTGACATGTACAACCAAAAAAAGTGCCATAGAGGATGTAGGGCCTTGAATTTTATTAAATTTTTGAGAACTTTGCGCGAAATTATATAATAAGACATTTCGAGAAGAAATGTTAAATATAAAATGTCACCGCTTATAAGATATAATGCAATTGGTTATCTAAACTTTATAACATATTATTTATTTAAGTATTTTCTAATCTAAATACTTTTTCATGAAAAATGTATGTACGTGCATATAATTATTAACGGAATAAATTTGAAGCCTTTAAAAATTTTGAGATCATGAATGGTTCTTCACCTTGTACATCTTCAAATACGGCTCACGAGAGAATGTCGATCAGTATCTACTAATGTTAGTTTTGGACGTTGGTTTGGATTTTACTTGGCCAAGTTCCAACATTGATTGCCGACATGACTATACCTTTTTATTTTTTCTATTAAATGTCATTGTCATTAAGCGTTTTTAAGTAAATTTACAAATCAAAATCAGTTATTAAAAAAGAGTTAAAAAATGTAAGTATCTATTCACATTCCAAACGTCATCACATGTCAAGCGGTTTTATAAATGCAAGTATCGATGTAGACGTCATGTTTTGTTCCATATATTGTTTCAAGTGCGTTTAAAAAAATACAATAACTTAAAAACAAATACCATTAAGATACATGCATGCTACACATACCATGCACATACTTGTTTATATCATGGGCTGGTCTTCGTATTTCTAGCCGGTTTGTGGAAATCTTTGTAAGAACATCTAGATTGAGTACGGATCAAGATAAGAAAACAGTAAACGTAAGAGCAGACGGTATCGTAACCGTTAACACGTTATTCGACCTGATTCTTGCTCGATGGCGTGTCATCTCCATACTGGCCCAGGCGCCAATCGTGAGCCATTCGTCTTTGAGCCAGTGAAATGGCTTACGCCAACCCGTTTATTTGTGCTGTTGTTTTTTTTGACCTACTTTAGAAATTACTCATGAACCACCTTTGGCTTAAGTTGAAAGAAGAAAGGAAAAAAAAAAAAAAAAGAAAACAAAAAGGAAGAAAATGAAATCGAATTTAGCTGATGGATAACCGAATAAAATGAGAAAGATGAAGTGAGTAGGTGTTCACTTTTTTCTTGATATTGGAGCAAAAGTAGTACAGTACTTTTTTCTTGATATTGCAATAAAATGATTACTTATTTAATGTAATTTACATTTAACTTAAATCAAATGTGTTTGTTTATGTATTGTAATTTTATTTTATTTATTATAATTTTATTTTATGTTTAATAAAATGTGTTAGTTTTAAATAAAATAAAGAATATA